>JAQFYJ010000187.1:0-17456 GCA_034694685.1 Isotoma anglicana | reverse complement strand
AAAGGATTTAACTGGTACGAAGGTCCTGATGGCTGGCCTCCAGTAACGTAAACCGTATTTGCTCCAGCTAAAAATATAATATAGACTTATGTATCATGGGTTGAAATTAGTCACGACAGAAAATATATAAGGTATAATTTCTTGATACCATGATTAGCCCGTCTAAACATTTCTTGAGAAGAAGCTGCGTACAAAGCTGGAGGGGGAGCTGGTGGTGGAGCTGGATGCGGTGAAATACCACGGCCTTGAATTAGAATTTGTCGCGGTGTTTGGGGAGACAAGTGTCTATTTCCGCTGAAATAAATCAAAACTTGGCTTAGTACTCACCATAGACCTTATTTTGTCAATTTAATACTGTTAGAAAAGTTACCTAATGTCCTGGCGATAAGAGTGTGGCTGCAGAGTACCCGTTTGCCAATTTGCAGAGCATTTCAGGTTTTGATTATGGGCCTCACGCAGCAAATGTGCATGCGCGACTACGTCTGCATTTGCAATGTTATCATTTCGGTGGGCTGGAGGAGGAAAGTGTCCTCCGTGAAGATGCACATGATAGTCTACATTTTGTAGACCATTCTGTACACTTGAAGATGATGATGACGAGGATCCACAATTTCCAGTCAGACCGTTACTGCTACCTGCTACGCCATGTTGCATTGCGGTTGAATGATTGTAAAAGTCTCTGTATAAAGTGTACATTCACATTTTGGTATTTATCAATACGTCAGAAATAAAATAATTTTAATAAGAATTTTAAGTTTCCAAAATTTAACCAACCCTGATGAATGGAATCCTTTGTTAGACTTTGGGGTGTCATGATCCTGATTAGCTGAGTTAGGAGTCTCTTCCAGAGGCTCGTGTTTCATCCCAATAAGGCATTCAGACTGCGCTTTTGCAAGTAGTCGTTTCTTTTGAGACGCATAAGAATTTATTAACTCTGGTTTCACATCTCTCAAGAGATGATTGTTATTAGCTTTAGCATTGTTATGGCTTCCACATCCATTATTTACGATGGCTCCATGATGATGAGACTGATTACTTCCACCATGCTGCTGAGTGTCGATGACTTGAATCTGTGGTCCATTTGTGTAATGAATAGATACGACCGGGATGGCGCAATTCTGTTGAATACTGCTGCGGTTTTTCTGTGGACTCTTATGTTCCTCATCGCTATCCCCCACTGTAACACATGATACAACGTTTCTCCTTCTACCAGAATGATTTCCATTCCTAGGTGATAGTCGATTGCTTTACAAAAAATAAAGACACATTTTTAATTTCTTTGATCCCGAATTTGAAGGACGATTTGTTATGACAAATGGCGAACATCATTTTTCTAATACAGGGAACATGGTTGCAAACAACAAATACAAAGGAATACCAACCTCCTATATATCTGCTCTTCTTGAGGTGTAATGGCGAGGACTGACGGGCAGTTCGACCCCAAGGAGCATTGTGGGACCTTAGAGTCTACGCAAGCGCTACAGGTACGATCGCGGCAGCTAAACAGGGATAAACTCTTGTTTAATTTCAGGGGAAAAAGTACTATTGACAAATACTCATGATAATAACATCTATTACTACTCTGTACCTGGTAGTGTCGTCATCACTGTCAGAAATTGTGATCACGGAAACGGCTGGAGATGGGGTATCTCGAATTGTGATCGTTGGTTGTCTCACTATACTACGACCAGTATGATGAGAGTTTGAAGGCTGTGGTGCATCGACATTTTTTGTATGTGTATTATTTTCTATTCCATAGCCTCCTACAATGTGACCATAGTTTATGGAGCTACCAACTTCTATCTTAGGCTGATTGTTTGCGTACGACAAATGACGTGATGACACATGAGCTGGTTGATTGTTATTCCAAGTCCCTGTAAGAGATTGAAGACATCAATATACAGATTATACTATATTTATCACCACTAAATATTGTATTTTTAAGTTTATTTAAAATAAAATTTACCATTATGACCATGGGGACTACTCTCCTTCACACGCTTCTTTACTGGACTAAGTTGATTTATATTCTCCTTTTTGACACCATCAAAATGGGAAACATGTGATGTTCCATTGTTGTAGTGATGAATCTTTGAGTGAGCTGGAATAGAATTCCCCACGTTATTCCTGTTTCGAGCAATCCCATTGCCTATATTTCCATTTGTACCGGCGCCATACGTAAGTGTAGAGTAACTCGAAGTTTGATGTGCTAACGGTGGTTGAACAGGATGCTGCGGTGGTCCGGCAGTCAATACCATATGTGAAGGTTTAAGGGAGCTTGGAGCAGTATTTGAACTAACCCCAACGCCCAAACCACCGTTTCTCTTACCCCATGGACCATCTACTAATCCTTGAGGTTCATACATGTCCGCAAGTTCAACTGGAAAAACATGCCGTTGGTCCTAGAATATACCAATCGTCAATTGAATTAAACTCGTTATTACAATGAGTTTGAAAGGCAGGGGAGTTTATTTATTCAAAATAGTAAGTTACCCTGTAACTGCTATTCATTTGTATTAAGGCAGTGGAATCCACCAAAAGTGGCCTTCCCCATTCTGCCGACTCAGGAATCAGTGGTTGTTGCAACGGTGGGGCAGGCGGGTGCGGACCATGCCATGATGAAGGAATCACGGCAACTTGTCGACCTCCTGACCATGAAGTCTGTACGCCCTAACACAAATTCGGTATAAATACTCAACTTCGATTTTAATTCATTATGAAGCAGGTAATCTTTAAAAGTAATGCTAACCGTAACGAGCATTTGTCTGCTAGCTTGGTCAACCATCGATACTGGAACATACTGTTGCTGAGCCGCCGCTGCAACCTTTACAACAAATTATTCATGAGATAAAATTCGTTACATGATTATTTGCCTTTATGAACAGTGATTTCATATTCCTATACCTGATACGGTGGACAAAGTATCGGCGGAACCAGCTGTGGAGGAAAATCGCTTCTGGTCCCATGGGATGCGTACTGACGGTGGTGATTAGATCTTCCATATAACTGATACTAAAAACAAGTACTTTTAATGCTACGCTTACTCTTTGAAAGAAAGATTTTAAAATGTAATATTGCTAACCTGGTTAGCCAGAGTAGGTGGAAATGCCAAGGTGACATTAGAAGCGGACGATGGAACTAAATTAGCGACTAATGATGCAGATGGACCTTGATTTGTTGCTGACACAAAATTATTCCCACCGCGGCGACACACCTTGGTTGAAAATATATATTTTAATTATAAAGCATATTACATAATATGCTTTGCTCAATTAATTAAATAATATGCATCAATATCACTCACCTCCATCATTTGAACGCTAGCCTTTACATTGGAACAATGCGCATAATCTGCTAAATGGGCTAAAGTAACAAAGGAGTGATTTAGTGCCTCTCCAGGAGTGATTCTCCTTTCCTAAAATAATTTGAGAAATGGTCATTAGGAAAACTTCACAACAATTGAATTAGGAATTCTAAATGATCTAACTTACTTGATCCATTGTCAGCATTCTTTTCAAAAGATCAATAAATTCCCTTCTGTCAGCTTTCTCCGCCAAAAGCTCTCCACCCTCCAGATCAGTGGGAACATTTACCTGTCCCACATCGTCAACGCAATTGAAAATGTACTTTCGAGCTTCTTTAGATTTAATTCCTGTCTCGTTTTCATGCTCCTCAGGAGTCTAACACACGAAAATAAAATACATTATAAAAAATTACACGTTTACAGTGAAATCGTCGTACAATTCTAAATTTACCTTGAGACGCCAAAATGGATAACTACTTTCGACTGCCCGATTGAAAAACTTAGTTGTTTTAGATGCAGAATTCAGCATATTTTCAGTTGGCAAGCCCTGTGTCTGACTGATGTACCGTATTTGATCATATTCGGATGACCCCGGGTATAGCGGCCAGCCCAAAAATAGCTCAGCAACGACACATCCAAGGGACCACATGTCAATAGCTTCACAAAATGGTAAGCCTGTAAAAATCAATAGCAGATTTTACCATCAACAGTATAAGAAAAGTCAAGAAATATTGAATAAGAACTTTTATTGAAATGTTAAATTTACCTAAAATTATTTCAGGAGCCCTGTAATATCTTGACTGCAGGTAAGTATTGCAAACTGCTTTTGAAACATGAGAAGCAGAACCGAAGTCAATCACTTTAACCCGATACGGTTGTCGTGTTGGATCTACCAACATGATGTTTTCAGGTTTCAGATCAGCATGTATCAAGCCCAATTGCTACAAAAAGTTACATGGTCAATATTACAGTAATTTTCATTTATAAAAACATCATTCAATATGTAGTACTGGTTAATTGATTTACCTTAAGTTTCAGCAATGCTGTCAACACTTGCTGCAAAATGGGTCGTATATATTTGAGTGGCAGTGGAGAGAACTTATTTTGTTTTAAGAAGTCGTAGAGATTCTGTTCCAACATCTCGAACACCAAGCAAGTATGGTTTCGATGGTGGAAGCATTCGTATGCTCGGACAAAGTTGAACTCGTCGGCATTTTCTTGACTCAATCGTGACAGAATGCTGACCTAAAATATCAGTTTTTAAAACATCAAGTCAGCGTAAGTATCATCAAATAGATTACACAAATTTGGATTAGTACAAGTAATATACCTCAATCTGGCCTTGACGGGCGTACGAAGGATGGTTCTTCAAAATCTTGATGGCAACGATCTCATTCGTCCCTTTTTTCCAACATTTAACCACCTGAATTAAAAAATTGATTGTGATTGTTTTAATTGGTTCGAAACGCAATCAAAATTTTACATTTTACACAAACACATAAATTTTAATACAGAGTAGACTAGGAGATGTTCTAACTGCATAACTGATTTACCTGGCCAAAAGTCCCACGTCCCAGAAATTCCAGGACCTCATAGTGGGTTTGGGTGGTTAACGAAAATAAAACTTCATGTTGGACTAACTGGTAATCGCCATCTCCCCCGCCGCTGCTGACCCCAATGGCCGCTTTACTTTGCACCGCCGTGGTGGTGGCTGTATTGCAATTCCCTGTATGAATTTCAACAATAATATAATAATAATAAAATTCAAAATATTAATTAAAACTGTCTGAATAATTTATTTATGCATAACAAGTGTTTTGCACCGCAAAGCGAAGCTTTGTGGTGCAAAAAATTTTTTCCCTTAGGTTATGCGACAGGTCGTGTGACCTGATCAGACGTTGGTATAACATTTACATTCATATTTACGCACTCCATCCTCTATAAACAGGGTGCGTTAAGAATAAACACGGTAAACTCGCTAAACACGGTAAATTCGCTACTCGCTAACCACCGCTATGCACAGCAATGCACCGCGAGATGAGGTCACACGACTGTCGCATAACCTAAGGGAAAAAATTACTTCTGATTTTGAAAATACTTAAGCGCTTCTCTTTATGCATCTATAATTTATAGATTAGATGATGAAATGACGCTGCTAAGCGACGCTTGAAGCGTCACTATACTGGAAAATTTTGTAAATTGCACAGGAACGCTGCAAGCGTTCCTGTTCATAAAAATTGTAAATCCTGCACCTGTATGTCCTGCACCTCCTCCACCACTATCCACAATACCATGCCCACCTAATCCGCCTTCCGCTTCTAAGCACTTTCGCTGAAAAAATAAATGTCCATATAGTTTCATACGATTGCTTTATAAAATATTTCATGAGCTGCACAATCCGGAATTGTTGCATTCTTGAGTTCAGCTTACCTTTCTTGTACACCGGTGGTAATTAGATGTTAATGCCGAGTCGTGTAGGCCTTTAACAGCGGAAGTCTGGATGTGCGCTGCGGGGGGTTGGGGTGAAACCCCTCGCTCTTGCACATCACACAGATGATGTCTAACTTGTCCACACTCGCCCAACCAACAAGCACCTCCGCTCCCACTGCTGCTATCTGCGACAGCACTTACGCAGTCAACAAGCTGTAAAAATAAAGTGCAATTATTAAATTCAAAATCGCTCTCATATAATGATCAAAAGATGTTTATTAATCATATAACGCAAACAAGACTCACTTTAATCACAACATATCTCATTTTTAATTTTAATTAGAAACTGAATAACAATTTCTTTTACAAATTTTTAGCATAAGTATATTATTTTGAATTTGAATTAATTAATGTCTTCAACTCAACGACACTACACACTAATTTTAATTGTATCTGCAGTTACTATAACAGCCTACAGTGCATGTATACATTCGATATACTATGTACTATACGGATTTTACGTTTTTCAACAGTTATAAAGATAGAATTGCCTATAAACGTCACGTCGCCATATGCTTTGTTATTTTGTCTCATTTGTAAAGATCGAAACAAGTCATGATCATGCTTTGTCTCTTCATATTTTGTCCCTTAGAATGAAGGACGTTCACATCGATCAAGTCTCATCTGGATTCATGAGTTATGATGTCTCAGGAGATGCTGAATGACACATTAATTCCTTTGTCAAACCCACAAACAAACCAACAGAATAGATTTTTTAAGTGGAACTCAACGGCCTCTACATGTGTAACCTATGGATTATGAATAGAGATCGAGAAAACAAAGCCTCTCTTTGCACCATGCATTGCAAATTGCAACTCCCAGACTAGAAAGAGACGTTCAAGACGGAAGACGTCAAATCGTTCATGCACTTTTTTGTGCTTTGTGAATTTGTGATTGTGCTGTAGTGTGATTGTGATTGAGAATATTGAAAAACTCGATTATATATAGCATTTCTTCAAAATGCCGTGTCGTGCGTATGTGACTAATGTGACTGTGGACTGTCACTCTGTGCTCTGTTGTTTGTGCACTCTTCCGCTCAATTCTGTACAACTTTTGAAACATTTGTGCCAAGTGCACTAAACAGATACTACTTTTGAAATTAAATTATTTAAAACTTTTTTATTAAATTGTTTGCGTCCACTCCACAAATTGGCAAGAATTAATTTTTTTTTATTTTTTAGCTACTGACTGTCAAGTGTGCTTGTGCTACTCGCCGTTTCACAATTGTTCTTGTTTGCTGTCTAGACTAAAAGTCCAATATATCGCAATGTGTTGACCGTGAATTTCTTCGTCGTGTCGCAATCAATCGCAAATCGCAGGACCTGGTAAATTGTGGTCAGTGATTGATACTTTCACTAGAAGTTGAGAAGAACCTTTTTTAAAAAACTGTTGAATGAATTCTGAGGTCATGTTTGATTTCGTTATTCATTATTTGACAACAGCTTAGTGTTTAAAAGTACAATTTATAGCTTTTCAATGCAAAACATTTTCATTTTGTTGATTCTGTCCTTCTTCCGCCATAGTTATCACAATTAGGTCAAATCACAAATATTGAGTATGAAAAATAGACTTTTAATTTTTCTGTTCCCTGTGAATTAGCCAGTGTAGTGTAGTACATATGGTAGAAGTATTTATTTAACTTCTGTCATCAGTACTACAATCAACAATCGTTTATTTCACAAACTATCATCATCCGTGATCAATGAAATTCTCTAACAATCAATAATAATGATAACTGATCCCCATAAACGCTACTACCACTGCTGACTTCTGCACTTCTGTTAATTATGAAAAATTTATGCATAAACGCATAATTACAGGTGTGAGGTGTAATTATAAGTAATTGTAACTTTGTATGTCCTATCTCCTATAGTTGTAACTCAACTGTTGTAGACGAATTTGCCATAGACTCGAGCTATCGTACATAATTAAATTAAACGCTGGCATTTAAATTATTTCTTATACTACTCTTGATAAGCCCTTTCATTATACCACAGAATTTTAAATTTAATTCAGTCATTACGTTCAAGGGAAGAGAATTAATTTGAAATTAGATATTAAAGTTGAGCTTGGCTCACTTATGCTTAGCTAAGAAGAAAAATCATAAATCCTCTGCAATTACTCATATCACTGAAAAAAGTTAAACTACAACTTAAAAAAAATTTTAAAAAAAATCTCTAAATCTCTTATCTCTAAAATTTGAAATTTGATACCCTTATTAATTATCTCCCTTTACATAATTTATATTGTACTGTAACCCGTAGGTAGTTACACAATCCTTCAATAATGTCAACACGTCAACTTTCATCTATCCCAGCAGCAGTCAATCATCTCTTCACCATACCGCGTCGAAACAGTGTCAACACTTTTTAATCTTTAGTCTTTAGTGATGATATGATACAGTTTAATGCTAATGGCTAATACACTAAACAATGTTCATATTTACTGTCGATTCTTTCGTGATTCCCGTTGCAAGTTGTTAACTATGAAATGGCTGAGGAAGGACTCAAGTTGATAATTTTACAAATCTCAGTTATTTCTTTACCTCACTGGTGATTTTTAAGAGTAGACTTATTCTTTTTATTATTATTATGAATGGTAAGTAAATTCTGATTATTTTGACGCATCTAATTTAATTACATTTCTCTTTACTTACAGTGTGTTCGATTTTCCTCTTCTTTGAAGAGTGTGCTGGCTGTGGAAGTTGGTAGCTGTGATGATGATGGCTTTGGTATGAGGAGGAAGAAAGGTTAAGAGTTTTGACACCACCGTTTCCTGAGGACACTGATTGATGAAAAACACCTCCAGTAGATCCAACTGATGACGGGGAGAGGAACATGTCATTCTCGCCCTAAATTATAAAGAAGTCTGGATAATGATCTCAATCAATATATAACAATTTTTAATCGATTAATTCCAAAAGTTTCAATAATATTGCACGGTAAGCGAAATACTCAGTTCAGTCTAAAGCAATTATAAAATGCTTATCAGGGAATCGTCATTTTGTAAAATCCTAATGCTATGCATTATTTATTAGGTAACAGAAGTCGATTTCTTTGATAAGGAATTAAAAAGAATCTGAACCATCATTGGATACTGAAAGATAAAGAAAAACTTTCTACGTTGACTCTTCTTACGTTATCGGCTTTCAAAATGTATCCGTAAGTTTTTTATGTAACTTTTGAAAATTAGGTCCTTTTCAGTAGTGTCACTTAAAGCCACAGCTCAGCTCACAGGGTCAGGCTACCTTAAGGGAGATAGTTCAACAATATAGTTCCTAAAAACATTTCTTCGTGTGACTACTAGAATTTATTGCGTAAAAACGTCACCTGGAAGAAACAGTGATGTTATAAAGGTTACAGGCTTCAAAGTCCCTGTTTTAAAAAGTTTAATGAATTAATTAGTGTCTTTCGACTTCTATTTAGGTTAGAAAATGTTTTAAATATCTGGGTGGTACAAATAATGTGATATATATAATTTATTTACGTCAGCTGTGTCGTTGTCAATAGTTAATAGACGGTTTAAGTTGTAAATATCTGCGATAGTGAAATTATATTATCTTGTCCATAGCTACCTACTCCTTCTACGCAGGCTTTAGAAGGTTTGTTTTCGTAGTTGGATCTTAATTAACAATAGGCCTTTTGAAGTTTGATATAAACGAGCATTTTAAATCAAATTGGTTCTTACGTTTATACAGCTCAAGGAATTCAGATTATTGTCATATGACGTTAAAATTAATTGTTTTATACATTTTATGGATAAATTTAATGAAGTTGTTTTTGATCGCAGAGAATTGTAGGTAAATAGGTAGAGGTAGAATATTTTAACTTAAACATCACCATAATATTCAGGAAATTGTACCCACCATAAACTTCTACGAAGTATAGAATTGACTGTGTTATGCTAGCTTAAGACTCGCTTATTGGAATTCAACCGATTAGGAAACACTAAAATACCGTTTTAATTGATGAAGTTCAAACATAGAAATTTAATTTTTAAATCATTAAGAATAATGATATTAATAATAGCAGATTATTAAATGCTTCTAAAATCCAAAAGTAGATTTTACAGTTAACCAAAGACATTGCCATTGCCATTGTGGCCGAAATCGGAAGAAGGATTTAAAATTGCAAACTTACCCTTGCTGACCCTTTTACAGAGATTGTATATAAGCAGTCCTCCTCTTCATTCAATTCTAATTTTCCTCAAGAAGCCATATGGATTGATTGAATTTAAAAATAATTTAACTTGCTAATATTTAGAAGATAAGTCACTAATTAAGGTTCTTTCCGAATGTCCTTACGTCAGAATCATAGTTCCACTTAATCACTAATTATTTTTCATATCTTATTTTGATTTCGTAAGGAATAACTAATAGCAGTTGCAGGGACAATAGGAAGCCACTGCTATTGAAGAGGAGAGACACTTCGCTTCTTACTCTAGGTTTACAAGAGTCAGAAAAACCTTAGGAAAAAGAGAATGAGATGAATGAAATGAATGTAAGAAAGACCTCTCCTCCTAGAAAAGAATCGAGGACATAAATTGTGCAACGTTGAGGAGGCAACTATGTGTTCATGTGATAGACTATTATGTAGAGTATATCTTAGCTATAGTAAGCCCTTACTTTTAAATGGTTTCCTCTTAGCTACTACTAAATAAGCCATAAGGATAGAAATTAGAATATAGCAAGGGGGCTGGCTGTAACCACCTCTGACTTTGAGGGTTATTTCATCTAATATTTACAGGTGTACACACGGGAATGTAAGCTGAGCTAAAGCGTTAGGGATACTTAATTTAATATTACAATACTGTCAATATCAAACGCTAAAGATTAGGCTACACAAAATGGATGGTTTGTAAATATACTAGTTAAAGGCTGATGAATTTGACATAAATTAATGTTCTCATTGTATTGTAGGTAACATAGAGGGGGCCAGTACCCCCGAAGGACCGCCTTTAGCTTATGGTTCAACTTACGGTTCACAGTCTCTGAATTGATCTTTTGATATATGCTGCACGGGTTGTGTATATACGATGTACTCGACCTATGAGTCTGTGACCCAGTGAGGGAGTTGAAGTTGCAAGTCATATGGGTACAGTAGTATTTCATAGGATTTCATTAAGACGAGATGGCCGAGAACGTTCCCCCTTTTCATATCTCATACTTCTATGGGGATCATAGTCAGTGGTGTCACAATCCTTCCCCATCCAAATAAAGAGAGATTTTTTGCGTAGTAACCTTCTGCCGTTCCTGTCATGTTCTGTTGTATATAATTCCTCCTCGAGGAAGAACGGAATTCCTATGAATTGGAACAACTGCATATTAGTTTTTTAGTATTTTCTCAGTCCATTGGTTTTGCAATCAAGGGGCCTTGTGATTTTAAATCTCTTTAGACATATCCCGTGTTAATATTTTAGTAAGTGAAATTGGAACTTTTAGAAATAAATAATTGGTACAAAGTCTGTATGATACTTCTGTAAGCATACGAGTATCAAATGGCATAACCTGGGTAGATCTCATTTAATATTATTAACTGCTACCCGGAAGCAAGTTTTGTAAGAATCAGTGTTAGATGAAAGTGGAGAGAGAATCTATCGGTGGATTGGGTCGCAGCAAGGTAATCATGGATGGTAGTATTGGTAGTTTACAATGTTGTAATTCATTCCTACTGTCATAGTTGACCAGGAGTAGATTCATTTATTGTTTCTGATCTATTCTGCTCCTCAGATGTCATTTGAGAAGTATTATTTTCGATTTTTTTGTGATTTATGTACAAGAATGTCTTGGTTTTGTTTAGTTTGTTTGAGGACTACTATGAAGATTTTCTCTTCTTGAGCTTGTTGATAAGTTTTAGGAATTTGGCTTGAGAATAAAAAAGGATTGGTAGTTCTGGTGGAATACATGTTGACATAAATAATAGAGAAGCGAAGTGAGTTTGATAGTTCGTAATCTGAAGCTGTTGTCTTTGTTTTATTTTATGTTCTGTACTAGAAATATAGTTGTTAGTTTCTGTAGAAAGATTTTATTGTCTTCTAGTGATAAATTATATTATAATGTACTGTAACACCAGGGCTTAGGATGGCCTCAAACAAAGATCGTCCTGGAGCTGGAGCGTCATATGAGCGAGACAGTAGTTCCGATACCGAAGATTACCATGACATAGATGACCGTCGCCGACGGGTTTTCAAATCACGATTGAGGTAAACATAGTTCTCTTGAGTTTGTCTGCTAAGTGTTGATTGATGTTGACGTGTGTGTGTTAGTTTGCAGTAGTCCTTTAAGTTCCAAGTCAGGTAGAATATGTTTAAAAAATGTTTCTCAAATGTCATCTCTATATCTATAAACAGTTCTAATGAATTTATAATTTTTAGTTTAGGCTTTTTTAAGCATGACGAGTATATAAAAAGTGTCTAGTTATGTTAAGTTCATTGCCTTTTTCTTGTTGTATTAATATAAAAAGTGATAAGAACAAAATGTGTGAAAGGATAATGGTGCCAATGGTCGGTTTAACACTGTTATTTTCGAATATGATGGATATATTTATTTGGCTCTGCGGAGGAATCGTTCTTTCTATACTATGATAACGTCTGTTATACTAATCGTTTAATCTTTGACGTAAAGGTTAAAGGTTTGAGATAAATTGCTGCAGTTAATATGTTGGTTTTTAATACAACAAGCTCTTTGTGTTTTTAATGCATCTATTTTTGTTTTAAAATATGTGGTATCTTTCTTTTCTTTTGTCCCTAAACACTGAAATAGACAATCAACGATGCTGATATAAAATGGTGTAAATAACTAGCTGGAGCTTGCAATTCGGCTTGTCAGGGACCTTAACTGATAATCCATTTATTTTTGCTGTTGGTATATCATAATTCATATTGATTTTATTTTGATTTTCAGTTACGCAAGCAGTTCAAAGCCTAAGCCATGTTTGGTTCAGAAGTCAAGTATGACAGCAAGCAGCGGAAACAATACCTCAACTCCAAACAGTCCTTCAAGTAGTATTGAAATGAAATCAGGAGCTGCAGTGAGCATAACTACAACAAGTTCTAACGTTTCAAGACACTCTCCAAAGCATCCTGCGAATTCTAGAAATAGGTAAGTATATTTAGCTACACTTTTTTTTATTTGCGATATTGCGATCCTTCAAATGTGTCGCAGTGCGGAGTTAACACATGCATTTAATTTGTATTTCTTACAGTAGTAGAATGGATAGAAGTAGGGGAGGTCAGTCCATATCACGAGCGTCTCACGGACATGACTCCAGTCGTGAAGCTGGGGGATCCTCAAATAGTGGGACCACTACAACCATGTCAAATTTTTTTATGGAAGATCGTTTGACTTTGGTTGTAGACAACACGCGTTTTGTAGTTGACCCATCCATTTTTACTCAGTTCCCTAACACAATGTTAGGAAGGTAATGGATTGAACAATAATTTATGGTTTTTTAGGTTGCTGTGTATCTAATCGACTATTTGAATTTTTTTTCCTTCAGGATGTTCAGTTCAGGCATGGAATTTGTTCATCCGAATGAACGTGGAGAATATGTGGTAGCAGAAGGTTTATCTGCGACTGTTTTTCGTGCAATACTCGAGTACTACCGCGGTGGGGTTATCAGATGCCCTCCAACCGTCAGTGTTCAAGAGCTTCGTGAAGCTTGTGATTATCTACTTATCCCCTTTGATGCCAGCACCATCAAATGCCAAAATCTGAGTACGTTTCTATTACTAAGCATTCCTATTTTAAACTGATGGTTGATATCACAGTATGTGTGACAGCATCCACCTGCAGTTAAGACATTGACAATGACTGGAGGTGCTAGTTAGTAGTTTCACACTTAGCATTGTATGAACAATTGGTATTTTGTCAGGAGGCCTTCTTCATGAACTTTCCAACGAGGGAGCTCGTCATCAGTTCGAGGCGTTTCTGGAAAAACTAATTCTACCTTTAATGGTTAATTCAGCGGAAAGAGGAGATCGTGAATGTCACATCGTAGTACTGTTGGATGACGACACAGTGGACTGGGATGAGGAATATCCACCCCAAATGGGCGAGGAGTATTCTCAAAGTGAGTTTAAAATCATATTTGGTGAAGAAAACTTAAGTTTTTATCATGAGCACCTTTTTAATCTAATTTGAATTATTTACAGCTGTAAATAGCACTGCGTTATATAGATTTTTCAAGTATATTGAAAATAGAGATGTGGCCAAGCAAGTACTGAAGGAGAGAGGTCTAAAGAAAATCCGCCTTGGAATCGAGGGTTACCCAACGTACAAAGAAAAGGTTAGGTTTATCCATCATTGACTGATTAGTCGTTTACTACGTTCGCTACATTAAGAGCGAAAAATAACTCCCGAAATAGAAGTTTTAATTCCTTCCAAAAAATACATTTATCTATGATATCATCATTTTTTCTCCTCTCTGTTATACGTAAATATTATATGTGAAATATTGTCTTATGATTATATTAATTTTCAGATTAAAAAACGACCTGGTGGACGCGCAGAAGTAATATACAATTATGTTCAGCGACCGTTTATTCGAATGTCTTGGGAGAAAGAAGAGGCTAAAAGCCGACATGTGGATTTTCAGGTTAGCACTCCCAATAATTTGTCATTAATAATCTACCCTTTTCGTCATCCATATCATATCATTGTAATAATGTGTCTTTTCTTTATAGTGCGTAAAGTCGAAGTCTGTAACAAATTTGGCTGAAGCAACAGCGGATCCCGTGTTAGATCAACCTTTGGGAGGACTGAATCAAATTGAGGTGCATCCCTTAGCAGACGGAATGGGGCACATCAATATAAACGATGGGGGACGCAATAATGCTGTCGGTGGGGTGGGGTTAATAGAATTACATGCTCCTCCGCATAACCTGCATCAGAATCCTCCTGGTTCTCCTCAGTTGCGAATGAATCTAAATGAGCCTTATCCTGATCAAGGTGTTCCTCCAGACGATGCGCAGTAACATTGTATTACAAATCTTCACGCGCTTCCTATATATTCCATGGTTTCGCTTCCAATTACGCTGAACCTTTACGGACTAGGTTGTAAATCGTTAAGTACGATTCATCTGCATTTAAACTAGTCAATGCATCTTTGAAACTTAAGGATGCAAGCTATTTTCACCTAAAATTACCAGTTCAGAATAAAGGATATAACACTTTATCAGGGTCTTAGGCTTAATTCGATCGACAAGTGAGCTCAAAATGCAAACATTGTTTCTTTATCGCACTTAAGCTTCCTTATGTACTGAAAAATTCTTCATAGTTTGGAAACTTTCTTCATACTAATATTAATTAAAAAAATAATATTGCTGGAAAAAATATGCAGCGTAACGGGAGATAATATTCGTGTAAAGATCTAATGTAATTGTAATATCATTAACCACATGTGTGCTTAATGCACGTTCTGCAACTCATGGAAGTGTCTTCCTTACATTATAGTTTCCAGCTACCGTTTTTACTACCTATATCAATGGTGCAAATAAAATGTGCTGAAGATAAACTAAAAATAAACTAGCTTCTGATTGTGAGTTCATTTTCATTCATTCATTCTGTTCAATTGTGCAATTCATAGTTTTGTATCAATAAGAGGCCAATTCATATCATGCTGTCATCATCATGATGAGTTTAATGATGCCACCCTTACGCAAAATGCTGATGACAGACATATTCTTCATCTTGATGTTTTTATTGGTTTAAAAACAGTTTAATTAAAATCATTTCTTGAGATGCTAATCATAAATAGAAGACTGAGCTGAATATTTTCAAAATTATAACACATTAGAATTATAAACTAGGATTATAATACATAGTAACAATGGTATGTCTAGATTGAAAATATATTATAATAAAATATGACTGAACGGTATCACATGGATGAACAATAGTATAATTACCTAGGTATAACAAATGTCTTGAATAAAGACAGACAAAGAAGAAGCGTAAATAAAATGGTAAATAAATTGGAACAACACAAGGTGCATATTATTTGATATTATGTATGACGAAAAGTATGTGTTTTGTAAATGGGTAGCAGTACAGTTTATAAATAAGTAGGAAAAAGGTAGACAAATCAGCCTTAAAAATCCGTCCACATATAAGAATATGTATCTTGCCACTCCGGAATAGAATGAGCTAATGCTCCACATATGCTTCCAACTATAGGAATCCGGTCAGCTAAGCAGTTCAGTGTACCAAGGAGCCTTCTTTTTGTATATTTGTCATAAAATGGAGATCGAAGTAAATAGTAACATAGGGAATAAGTTCGACGTGTCAATTCAATTTTGTCGTCTTTGCACAATCGACCATGCTGTTCATGAAGCTGAAGACTTGTCACATCCATAGCAAAACTTAAAAGCCACGACTTCCAAGAATAATTTCCCCAGAAACCCATCGATACAAGATGAGTAAGGGGTCTGAGCAAGTGGATAACCTGATTGAAACATAATTCATTTATTATTTCAACACCTAATTTAGTTAAGATTTTGTATTTCACATAGTATTTAGTACAAAGGTACTTACTTCAGCAATCATTCGAATTTGAGGTAACTCTTGAGGGACAGTTGGTAAGTCAGGACAAGTTGGAACAGTCCAATCGCGTGCGGCTACTGGAGGAGCTAATGGAAAATGAATTAGTTTAAACATTGTAACTAATACTTAGTATCGCCTTAAAGTCTGTAATGATCTTACCAGCATGGAGTTTTCGAACAGCTCGTCCGGAATGCTTCAAAACAAAAACGACATTGGGACCAACTGTACCATTTGCTTGTCTTGGAGGATCCACTCTGACACGTTGTCTTTGTTGGACCGCATTTGTTCCAACCATACCGACTTTGTAATGAAAAAGTAAAGCAGCTCGCAAACCAGTTCTAGCACAAAAATATGTAATCGTTTTTACAACCTATTAAACATTCAGTGTGTAGTAAAAATCTTTTAAAACATACTTGATTGCTTGAACAATGATGATAACAATCCATCGGCCGAATTCTCCCCACAAATGTCTTGCACTAACTTCAACAAACACCTCCAAATAGTCAATAATAGTCAGTGTAGATTTTATTTTACTAATTTGCGCATTTCGAGCTTCTCTTTGGTTTGTTAAATAGTCGGCAGACAAGGATGGTCCGTCAATTCGAATGTTTTCTCCACCCTCTTGCACCTCTGCCTCCCGTTTAGCTTGTTCGGAGCTCTTACGAATGAGATGATCATGCCAGAACGCAAGGACGTTTGCAGAACAATAAATAAGTTCTGGAAGTATGGTTGATTTACTTTTAAGTCGGCCATGTAAAAGGTATGAGATAAGTTTGACAGAAGATTCCATATCAGATGCTCTCGAAGGATTTTTCACAATCCAGGTTACGTAGTCACTCCCAACTCGTTGGAAAATGTCTTTCATTTTACTCATTGATTCTTGAACCTTGTCCATTTTCGTTTTGTTTTTTAAAACGAACTTTCTTTTCAAAGTAAAATGTACTAGCAAAGAACTGTACGTCTTTTTTCTTGTTCAAACCAACTTCCGAATTCCGCCCAACCACTGCTTAACACATCTTCTAGCTAAAGTGCTCCAAATGTTATCCTTCTACCCCTCCAACTATCAACCAGTCCAGTGCACGCGACTGAATTATGCAAATGTTTTGATAATATCTATAAAAT
>JAQFYJ010000186.1:0-17467 GCA_034694685.1 Isotoma anglicana | reverse complement strand
CCACTGACGCATTTCGTAACTTCTAAAAGTATACACAAAGTAAGGGAAGAAAGTGAAGGAAAAGTGGACAAATTTGGGTAGTGTAGCGTGGTGGTAAAATAAAGTGAAAGGGACGCAGGAGCTGGTAGTTTGGTTGCTTTCTCTTTTCTTCTTCTCTGGTCTCTACTTTCTCCCAAGGTTTGACTGCGAGAAGAAAGTTCTTCTGGCATAGTAGAGTGTGTAGGAGAAGGGTATCCGTGTCCATCCACCATCCATCCGTCTATCCTATTCTATCTATGATCCTACCACCACCACCACCAACATCCTCTCTCTCCCTCCCTGCACTCTTTTTAAACCGAAACTCAGAAACCCGACTTACCCAGTTTCATAGTTTTCGTCAAGCAGGCCACATCTGACTATTTCACCAATCGCATTTTTCTCATTATCATCATCATTATACTGCCACTACAAGACACAGTTTCAAATTTAAATACAAAAGCCAGACTCCGCTCGTTATTATTCTTGAATGCACAGACAGGGAAAAGCGTATGTAGAATTGTAAAAAAAGAAGGGAACTGACTTGTTTAAGCTGTGGTAGCCTCTGACTTTCGAGATAATAAAAATAGAAATATTTCTCTATACTTTTGGTTACATTTTTGTTGAAATAATTCGGTTTTTAATAAATTTTTCAAACAAAGAAAAAAATATATCTTCCATTCCATTTCATACAGATAAAATTATATAAAATTTCTAGCAATTTATTCTTCTACAGACACGAGATAGGCTTGAAGAATCTTTATTCTCTTATTGTATAAAATAGTAGAGTTAACTTTCCAAGTAAATATTTATTATAGTAACAATTCTGTATTAAAAATATTTTTGTCATTAGTTTTATTAAAGAACTATTTAGAAAGGAGTTAGAGTTAATAAAATACTCTTATTTAGCCTAGGTCGTTGGTTTTTGCTGTGTGAAATTCACAATAGCGGTTGTACCTAACTTTAACCTTAACCTGAAAACTCGTAATTACAAAAGGCAAGTTTTTACCAAGTTAGCAGAGTTGTCTTTGTTACATCAAATTAGACGAAATTTGCATACAACATTAAATTTATTTACGATACGAGAAGAAACGGCTATAGGAATATTATTCTAATAAAGCAAACAAAATATAATAAAATATATAAAACAGTACAAATAAGAGTAAACTAAATAAAAATAAATTAGAAAACTTTCGTGGTTTTACTCAACGATAAAGGGGAAATTTATGCTTATCAATCTAATATATAAGAAAGAGATATCTAACCTGTGTACAGATATTATGGTAGGAGTAATCTCAACCACTTTCTAGACATCACGTTCCAATATTAAATTATAAATATTATATTATTGAAAAATCTTGACCAATCCCTTGAATGCACTCCTCTGGCTCTCAACTTACCCAAATTTACTTTCAGTTCTGAAAAAGTCGTCACTATTTGCACAGTCTGTGAGACAAACTTACTATTGTCTAGTTAGTACAATTCATCACATAAGTAAAAGATCGTATTTACAGTTTACACGTTGCACTTTTGTGTCGTTCGAATTCAGTTGTTAGAGAATAGGAGGTTAAGTAGTAAACAGTAGAAAGTTTGGTTGTAGCGAGGTCTCCAGTTTTTGTACCAAAGATCTCGACAAGTTGAGAGATCAAGAGAGATAGAGACTGAATGAATAAATAATAAGAAAGTCAAGTCAACCAGACAGAGAGGCAACTGTTGCTCTCTTTACGTGTCATCACTCTTGTTCTATTATTTTATTATTGAACAACTTTTCTCTTCAATTATTCACCTTTGTCGCCCTTAAGTGACACATTACTGTACCTATTGGACTGATTGAAATCGCTTTAGGTAGTGACAGAAAGTCTCACTTTCCCTTCGGGCTGGGAGAAAGCAAACTTTGAATATTATTGTGCCCCGTGTAATAAACCTTAGCCCTATGGGGCAAGTTAACTAAGGAACTATAAACCATGCAGTAAAATAATATTATGAGACTTTAGAGACGACGACTGGAGCAAATTTAATTAGAAAATAAATCTGCTTTATCTAAATATTTTCTGAAAACTTTTAATAAAATTGAAGTAAAAACTGGGGAAAGCCTAGACATTTATTTGGAAGGATATTTCTCAGGGGAAAGTTGATATAAATCGAGTCAGTCTTGATATATATAAATGGTTGTCTCAAGTTGGGGAATTCATGTGAGTGAAGTGAGTAACAGATATTAGCCGTTTGAGAATTTTATTTCTCAACAGTTTATTTTAGGTGCCAACAATTGGAAGACAACAAAATACTGTTACAAGTAAGTCGTTGAAAATTATTTTTATCGCTTATTAATAATATTATTTTAGTAGTTTTCATTATTTTAATGAATTGTTAACTCTATATAAAATTAAATATTCACCTTGTGCTTGGACTCATTTTTAATGCTTGAAATGTTGTTTTTATGGAATTTTGTGAAATATTCCATGGGCCATACTCATGGCTAATTTTACTATTGGTGTAAACCATTTTAATTTAAATATGTTGAGATTGCTATAGAATTTTTCATTTTGCAATGCCCTGTATTTGTTTGTATTTTAAAAAATAAGACTGATTATGAGTTTTTAAGAAAGAGAAAAGAAGACTGTAGAATGTAAATTAAAGTATGTTTCATGCAAATGTTATGTTGAATGTAACTTGCCTTGAAATGCTTGTGAATATTCCTTAGCACAACGAACCTCATAAACTTCAAACTTGAAGAGGTTGAGTAAAAATACGAAGAATGTTTTCCCATGCTTTTACTGCCACTGAAGTAGATTGCTTTTAGTACCGTAACGTTTCGCACTTTTCACTTTCCCCCAGGAGAAAATTCTCTACGTTGGACAAATGTTATGGCATTGAGATGACTCTTAACATGTTTGGAGATGACAATATTTTCATGTCTCGTTTAGCAGAAATGCACATGAATTCTGGAAATCGATTATAGTTTAAAATTGTTTTTATTAATGCACAATTTGCTTATTTTCTTTGTTGAATTTAGGTAAATAGTACATAGTTCGTACGCTTTTGCATAAGTAGTTGAATTTAAAACACTTTGCAGTACGGAATTATCCATTTGTCAATGTTGTCGCGAATACTGCAATTAATTCAAGTTTAATTCTAATTTTAAAAATTTTAACGACAGAATTTTAAGGATTTGAATTTCCATTCGTTACTTGAAAAGACAGTTTAGGCTATTTTACGAGTAAGAAATAAATTCAATTTTACGACAATAGAATGTTTATGAAGAATGATTTTTAAATTAAAAAATCTGCAAATAAAGTGTTTATAGGTTAAGCCCGTACTTATAGTCTTTCTAAAGGGCGAGATTGTTCGATAGGCTTGATACTTTTTTGAATCACCGTAAGATCCCAAAACGAGATGCAATGGAAGTATGGAATGATTGAATTTTGTGCATTTCCTGCTTCTGCTTCTAATGCATATTAATTTCCCGAAATGCTATATTATTATATTTGATCCTCTAACAATGACAAAGCCTGCAAAGGACTTGGCTTAATGTATTCATGAAGTTAAAAACGAACACCACTGCACTTGACACATTTTGAACTAGTTACACAATATTGCATGAATTTAACATGAGACATATCTTTCATATTGAATATTTCTTCCACTCAACAACATAAATTGCTAACTAGCATAATATGAGACAATCTCAAACATAACAATATTTTAAGCATCAAAATTTTTTATTCGTCATGCAAGGTACATTGAAGTACATTGCATATAAAAATTCACCTATTTGTTGAAAAATTATTCAATGGGATGCATGAAAAACCTTTTAATAATTCAACTCTAAAATTGTAGACTGTTATTCCAAGTTGTCACTAACAATGACATGTAAATCACAACTGGCAACAAGTCAGCCAACTAAAATAATTAACACCATTCCCTGTGCATCAAATCAGGAAAAATTATCAAATCTCGTAAAAAGTGATGACAAACAATAAGAATTTTAATTTCAGCTTCGCAACTTCCCTTCCTTGTGCGATTCCATAATTTCATACCTATCACGGCACACCTTTCATTCGTTGTACATTTTTCAATGTTTTTATTTCTTAAATTTTGAAAAAGGAGAAGACGCTCATCTTTGAGAGTAGTTTTAACGTACCTAAATTTCTATAGTGTTATAGTGCCTAGTAAAACACGCGTGAAAACAATGAGTTGTGCAAAGATTAGAAGAAAGCAGATTGGAATTGTAGTGTGCATGCATCCGTTCATAGAACCCGTTTGCTCAAGCTGCCCTTGTAAAAAATCTGATGATATTATGATTAGACAGACTGCATGTTCTTTTCTACGTAGTAAAAGTAACTACTATCTATCTCGGTGTCGAGAAGTGTTGGTGTGGACAAGAAAAGAAATGATGAGAAGAATACTAAAAGCATGAAATGCCCAAGTTGCACAGAATTTATTTATTTTTCCATCTGACTGGAGAGCCAAAAAATGAGTCCAAGTCTTCAAGAAAATAAGCAAAGCTAAAGATAAGTAAAGCATGTAATGATACTACTATACAACACACTAGTCTTTATCGTCTCTATTTTTTATTCAAAGAAAACAATAAGGAAATTTCCATACATTTTTACAAAAATCATATCGCTTTAATACACTTAAAACATAGCGTTTTTCACTTGTATTGTGGGGGAAAGTAGAGATTTGTTTGGAAAGGACATATTGAGATTTCCGTTTATATTTTACTTCAGATTCTGTTTAAAAATTATGTGCTAGATTTCGTTTCTTGAATTCTAGAAACCATAAGCAAAATGTCCAATGTGAGCACAAAGCACATGATTGGCGAACGTACCACACTCAGAGCAGAGCAAACTAAGTTTTCTGTAAATTTTATTTAATCCTACAATTAAATCGAAAGTATTTTTTTAAACCTAGTTATTTTTGATAGGGTTTCTACTAAGAAGTTCACAAAATGCCAACTCTGTTGTCTCTATATATATTCCCTGTAACACATCCTTGATAAATAATTCCTTTGGCAGACTGAGAAAAAGAAGCTCTGTTAAATTGAGTCAAGCCAGCCAGCTCATCTGCTATTCGTGAGTAAAGACTGTGGGACAACAGGACGACTGGACAGTCAAAGTAGAACAAGAAACAAACCTATTCTTCATCTTTATTATTTTTGGTTTGTAATTCGGGAAGAGAAAGCTGGTGAAAGGAAGGAGGAATTTTTTGGCCAAGATAAATCTGAAGAGCATTGAATAGTTTATCATTTCTTCGGTTGGTGGGGGGTTACTTTGGGCATTTTTTATTTGTCAGACTCACAACAACAGAACAGTCAGCACAAATCCTTTCCTTTGGAACCGATTCAAGGTGAGTGGATCCACTTCAGTCTACCTCACTCTTCTATATAATATTACTAACTTTTATTCTAGTCAAGGGGTTCACCCACAATCAACGTCTCTGCACCTTTATTATCACACACTGTCTCATTAAATGTCCAATAAGGAAATCCTTCCTTATCCTCCTTTATTCACTCTACTTGCCAATTGCTCTCTCCACTCAACAATCGTTCTAGTTCTCACATAACCCTGATATTTCGCAATCACATGCAAACTTGCCAACAAAGTAATTTACATGATACATATTCACCGCAAGCACTAATTTCTCCTCCCTGCTTAAAAAACACTTCAAGCTTTTTAACATTTTATTTGAAAACGACAAACTCTTTGTTTCCACTGTTAAACATTGAAATTGAAGCTTAATTTCTTCGGTCGTCTCTTGATACAGTTCGGTCCCAAAGCAAAAAGTTTCTTCAGCCTCAAAGAGAATAGAATGATTTGGAAAAAATAGGAAACCTGCTTTGTAAGACAAATATGCATTTCTTTTTATTTGACGTAAATTTTATTTTTGGGTTCATTTTCAATTCTGATGATAACGAAATAAAGATCCAGGGCGAGTTTACGACCCATTTCACCATTCTAGTTTATTTCCAGACGATCCATAATTTGTACCCTCAAAACCTACATTTATTATACATTTCATGTTATGCACACTCCTATATTTTCTTAGCACTTTCTGCATTGTATTCATTTATCATACGCAAAAGCTATTAAGCATTTTTGTGCAAAAAACACTCATAAATTTTTTTCTCTCTAGTAGTGAACTGAAGTACTTGAGAGTCAAGAGTTGAGACTCAAGACTGGAAAAATGCTTTTCGGTTTCATTTTACTCTCGTTGTATCTTATATCTTATATTATTTCGTATTTTATAAAACAGTCAGCGATTCAATGCAGTGTAACAAACCTTTCATGTTTCATGGTTAATGTTGGAAGACCATCATATTGCTTTGGGACATTCGCTTTTGTAACGTTCACAAATCATGATGAGAAGAACTACTGCATTTAAAGGCGCACAACGACATTTATATAGCGTTTCATCACATTAGATCCATCTTTAGCTCAAGTCTGTATGGGTTCATGAATCAACTTACATTTTGCAGGATTAGATACAAAATAAAAGCTTCAGTTTACACAAACTACGATTACGTTAATAGAATCTAATTTTCATTAATTCTTAAGTAAGTAAGTCTTACTACATTTCAAAAAAAATTTCAGCAAAAATGAGTTCTGAACAGCTCAAATAGATTTGTCCATGCACTTCAATAGTCGGAGATTTAAACAAAAATGAAACCATGGTCTTCTTTATAATAGTAAAAAAGCCCGAACTTCTTTTAAGACTTGACCTAACAGTCAGTCATGTCAATCTGCAGTGGCAGATGCCCAGGCCCACATAGAGAATAAAAAACACACGGAAAAAAATGAGGAAATTAAGGAAGACAGAAAGAGTAAAATGTTTTGCGTATTTGTTTGGGGGGAGGGGGCAACGTAATAACAAATTTTTATCTAACATTTTCGCAATATGACAAGGGTTTACTTTGACGAAAAGTTAGCATAATATAATGCCCGGTTCTGTAGTTCGCATCCTTCACTCAAACCTATAATATTCTTGACTGCCCATCTTTCTTCTTTAGAAATGGAAAAAGTAGTAAAACTTTTCGAAATGTAAGAAAAAGTTATTCAAGTTCTTTGTTAGCTGTCGGTGTCAGGCTCAAAGAGTAAACATTTATTTGGATACGTGGTTGATGCTGATTGTAAAGAAATCATAATATTATTATTGTGCCTTTTTGAATGTTTGAACTTTAACCCATTTCATCAATTCGTATGTTTACCTTAGGCTGTTTTCAGGACGATGGAATTGGAAATTGCGTTTGAATTAGTTGAATACGTATCTTGTTTACTGGAGTTGAATAATAAGCTTGTTGTTAATTGCATTGACTTAACATTTTAACAGGAGATATGTATCACTTTTGAGCTTGTAAAATACCTATAATACTTACGACGTGGTTATTTTTCCCTCATGAATGTTTTTACTTTTCTCGGTTGTTTAAGCTCTAAGCATTATTTTGATGAAATGTGATGTGAATGGTTTGTCTAATACTCTAGTCGCACACTTAAATCAAAATCTCCTACATGAAATCTTTTCGTGGTTTTTTGGTTTATACTCAAATTTTGCATACGGAAATGTGAAAGATACTTTGCTTTGAAAGCTTTTACATGATGGAAATTAAATAAGGCAAGGCGCATTGTGATGTAATGGGATGGTTAGATGATGCATTATCTAGATAGAACCATTGGTTACGTTTTTCTAAAAGCTTTCTCCCTGCTGCAAAAACTACCTGTTATGTAGTCGTATCCTGTGGTCGTGATGTGCACTTACTAACCAACTTTGACAGTTTACATCGCTCCGTATAGCCATAGAAAGAAAATGTAGATCTTTATTGAGTTCGGTCGGAGTAAACTATATAATTTGTGTATCTGAAATATATCATAATTTTTTGCAAGAGAAAGGGAATTTTACTATTGTGCAGTACGGAAATAATTTAAAATGATTCTAGTGAGCAGGATTTCTATTCCACGGTATCCTAAAAAGACAGATGAATGAAAATTTGTTGGTAAAAACAGTTTACACAAACGCCACAAACAATTCATTTAATGCAAGGCATTTTATTTCATTTAAAACTGATAAGGGAGGGGTGTCAAGGAGTGTGCAGGCTTTGGCTTGATCGTAAACCTTATGTTTAAGAATATTATAGGGTCAAATTTCATTTAAACGTCCTTTAAAAATTTGTATTGAAGCAAATTTTGGATAGAATAGCGTAGGAGTTTGCATAAAATTATGAATGAATTATTTGTAAATTAGCCCGAATAATTAGTTGTCCAAGGTATTCATCCCAGAAGTAAAAAAGTTGGAAAGAATTAGAATTGTGTACCGGGCTTGTCTGTATTTCTTTTGTGAAGGATAAAGACGCTGTCAGGCTGTAATCAAATGTATAATTATCTCTATTTATTGTTTGTTTTTGCATTAATATAGGCAAATTTTCCCTGATGTATAATAAATAAATTACTAGACCAGACAGTTGCTGATTACTTCTCATAATTATTATTTTATGTTTCTGAGCTCCCACTGAGGCGGCAATCACATTATATCCCTAACTTTTAGTTTAGGGTAAGCAGTAAGCACAATATAGCTGCATGCCTGTGAAATTCTGCAGGTTTTATCTTCCGAATCCTCGATCTTTTTCAGCGAAAGTAATCATACGATCACCACACAAACAAACAAATAGAAATGCATCCAAAAGGGAAATACATTTTCTCTAGAAACTTTCACTTTTGCCTGTGGGATATGAATGACTTCATACCATTTGGAAAACTCAACTTCGCAGATGATTTCAGCTCAGACCCAGCAAGTATATTTGATACTCAGCAAGTGTGCTACACACTATCAATGGTTAAGTCTGTACTGGAACAATCGATAGTAAAATTAAGTCTTGTTTGCAGAGATTGAATTCAGTTAGGAAGAATACGCAGAATGCATGCATGGCTTGATATTTACATGGCGTACGTGTAGTCTACGCGTACCTTATAGAACACCCTATTGGCAAACAGTATTATGTTCATGTATATTGGATACTTTTCTCTGCTTTCTCCACTGAACAAAGGCAATTTCTAATATTATACAGTTTAGACATTGAAATAGATCGTGTGCGTTTTAGCCTTATTTGTGGCTTATCATCTTCAGGGAATAAAGTCTTAGTTCTGGAGCTACTTTTTATAAATCATAATGGCCTATTGAACGGTCCCTGTGGGATGTCTAGGATGAGTTTGTTAAAAATTGAGATCAAGTAATGATGCTCTGGGAAAAGTTATAACATATATTGAAATATGAGATACTTGATTTTATCTTTTCTACTTTATGCTTCAAGTCAGATAATCAGTAATGATGAACTCTCACGGTCTATAAGTTTATTCTGTACAGTTTTCATACTATTTTTACTTTAGTTAAAATTTTCTATATTAGTCTCAATTCATTTCGTTTTTTAAAATACATTTAAAAATTTCCGCAAACCAACTAGCTAGTTTTATATTGCACTTCAAAATATAGGTATTAAATGTTTTACGAGAAATACCCATGTGTTAAAGAGGTAACCACAATTTGAGCCACACACACACACTGGAACATTGCAGTTACAAGTTGATAGGCATTGGTATTAAAGTAAACTCATTTTTAGAAACAGTTCAACAAGTTACTTTTACCTAGTTATTATTTATCCTAGTATGCCTGCAGTATAGTAAAAGATTTACTATAAAGGAAGGTGTGCAAAATTTGTATTTAAATTAGAAATGGAATGTTTTATTATGTTTACTTTCCATCCATATTGTTTAACTAATAGTGTCTAGTATGGTTAGTTGGTTAGACTTAGCTCGAGTATATTTATTGCTGCCTTCTCTTTAGTTTATTTTGTGGTTGTGATGATGATGATAAAGCATGTAGAGAATCCACAGGGTGGAAACTCTAATAATTTTATTTCTATTTTGATTGCATTTCACACAGTTGTTTGCCCGTTGGTATTTCACGTATTATTTTGCTCCATTGGAACAAAAAATGACTTTTGGGAATGAGAATTCATTAATATTCGTGCTTTGTAAACTTTGTAAAATGCATTTTTATTCTTGCAACGATACTTCTGTAAGGTTTTTCATTTATGATCTGATGCAGGGATCTTCGTGTGGGTATAAAAGCTTATAAAGTATTATTGATTTCAGCTTAGAATATGATAAGTTTTATCAGCATAATATTTCAGGATTTTGACCTATGAAGTACAACAAAAAATCAGCGTAAAAGTTTTAACTTATTATAAGAGAGAAATTGAATTATACAATTGTCAGTTGTTGGAAAGTAGTTTTTTAATTTTTTTAGCTTGTAACTATTTCGACAATCTTTTTGACTTAAAACACAACTATACAAGCACATGAGAGAGTGAAAATATAAAGAAAAATGATAAGTTTTAATAAATTTAAAATGATCTCTAATAAAGAAGGATTATAAAAGGGAGACTAATAGGTAAAATCCCAAGAGGGCAATTTCTTCGAAGTGCCTTGGACAGATGCATAAGAGGAGACAGACATTTCCCATCTAACTTAAAGAAGAAAGTAAGGCACAAAGGAAGATGGAGATGATCGATGAACTTCTGCATCTTCTTCCCTTCCTCTCAATTTACAAAATACTGTATTGAGAAAGACAAGAAATATTGTCAGAAACTTGTGCCCTACTTTTCACATTCATTTATCTCTCAAATTGATACTTTTCCATATCTTTCTTTACCAAAAGTAAAGATTTTGAATGCATTTCAGATGTTTTTTATACACTATTGATTTTTATCTAACCGGATTGACTATGCATGTTTTTAGGTCTTATTTACCTTAGATGCAATTTTTTTCATGTAATATTTCTTATGATAGAATAATAGCATAAGAACTTTTCATAAGAGAATTATAACAAGCTTTGATACCTTACTTTAAAATATCTTGTGACTGTCGTCAGGAATATTTGTTTTTTGTTTTATTGAGATAAAATTGCTCGTAAAATGTTTCTTCATTCTTCTGAAGTGCAAGGTCTCTATAAATTTGAAGTGAAAAAGATCAGAAAAGTAATTAGTCCAAAGCTAATGTTTAAGTTACGCATTTCTAATTATAAAAACCCCTATAGGCTTAACGTTACATGTATGGAACGTAAAAAATGCAAGCAATATTCCTTAGGCTCAAAACTAACAGGAAGATTCATCGTAAGCTTCAAGATTTGAGTAAACTTAAATCTGGTTTGGTTACAAAAGTTAAGCTTAGTTCATTTTGCTATCAAACTTGTTGTCTGAAACTCGGTCCTTTATATTTGATATAGACACGTTTGGCTCACTTTCAAATTGATTTTGCCATTACAATAAGTTTCCAAAATGTCAAATGCAAAGGTAAAATATTTATTTAAACTAAAAAGTCAATACAGCCAACAGAAGCGACGGATTGATTTAAAAAAAATATGTTTTAAAGAATTCCATTTTTAGTTTAACCGACCGAGTAATACTCGTACTACAACATACAATCGATCACGGCTAAGCCAGGGTAAACTAACCTTGACCGTGTCACCCCCAGCTATACTGTGACCTTATAGCTTGCAATTTATACTCAACAGAAATCACATAAACCTCCACAAGAAAGTAGACCTTAGTCAACTCACTCAAGCAAAAAATTTATCCTAAAAATCTAGGTCTCTATAACACTCACAATTCACTGAACTTATTCCCAATCGATTCTTAAAACTCAACTCAAAAGAATGAATTAAAAATTCAAGGCCTTATCTTTTCTTATTTTTATACATCCTTACCTTGCTATTTTATTTTCAATTATACAAAATGACACTTCTCTTTACCTCAAGAAAGCAAAAAAATCTTACTAATGTATTTCTTTATAGTTGTGAAAGCTAGAATACCAAGTTGGTGTAGGCGGGTAGGAAAAGTATTGTACACCTCGACCCAAGACATGAAATTGCACCCGTCATCTTTCTAGTCTAGTATCCTTCATACTTACACATACAAGCCACAAATCTTTTGGAGGACATGACGCAAAATTCGCGAGTACGCTTGGGAATCGGAATATCACATCCGATCAAACGTGCTCTTCACAAGTGAAGTGGACATTAGGTATAATTGTCTGGAACGTGCTGATCTTTCGTCTGTCCAATGAATACATTGAAAGTCGAGTCTATAGTTGTCATTGCCCTCTTGTTAGATCCATTTATAAATGGTACAATTGCGACGATATTTTTGAATAGTGTTATGTTTTACTACCCCTACTGTTGACTGTACAAACAAATTGGTCAAACTGTGTAAATTTCATGCAACCCATGAAGATTAGTCTTACTTTTAGGTAAATACAAATTCAAAAGACTCAACGTGCTTACGAAAACTGAAAGATAGACTGAGGAAAATAACACAGGAATATTTATCTAGTTAATCGCATAATTCTCAAAACTCATTTTTGAGTTAAAAATAACAACTGAGGATAAATTGTATTTTAATTTGCAATCTCGCATACATTTTCGCTGTGTTCTTTTAATATTCATTTCATTATATTTTGAATTACTACATACACGCTCGGCACTTTTATTTACCTTTCCTATAGTCCTGGTGCATATGTCTACTGTTTTATTTCTAATAACAGCATTTCCACCCTCATAATATTTTCATCAATTAAACCTGTTATTTACCATCATATGTTATTTTAAGCACACACCTGCTAATCCCTACCAGCGATACTTTTACCGTACCTCTCCATGAACTAAGCAGACGTTAGTGTTGATTGAAAATAGCGATACAAACTAAATATTTCCTTGATGTAAGTAGAAAGTTGTAAAATATTTTCTGCTATCCATAATAATGATTACAAAATAATAATCTCTAATTCATATTTTAATTAGTGTCACTCAAACCAATTTAATATCCCCTTGAAAGTAATCTACTTTAAGTACTAAATATAACACATAGAGTGTACCTATATTTTATAAGTAATTCGAATGCTGCTTGCTCGTACTGATCGTCTTTTTACTGTTACTATGCCTGAAGCTTGATTTGCTTGAAAGTGTTTCCTCCATGTTGATTGAGAGATATCTGAACGTGAGCGTCTAATATTAACTTCAACATAAAGTTTCAAAAGCATATTGTGTATCTTGTTCTGGATTTTGCTAAAGCCTTCGTTAGTAGTAAAGTATAGTCGTATTATAGAAATATACCAAAGCACCTGTCTGCAAAAGTAATGAAAGGAGCAACCCCGACTAATTTGCGATGTAAATGTAAGATGAATCCTATCTTGATATGAAATGATTTTATGTTATGCTATCATTTTTATTATGCTATGATTATGTTTAGTATGTAAGAGTACACTGATACGATTTATTTCATCAATATTTATCATGCTCTGGACCTTATCATTTTACTTGCTGAGTTGTAACTAGGCAAACGCCTGTGTGTCCTATTGTCGGTAGTTGTTGTACATTGTACTTATAGTAACTTTATCTATCCGGCTCACAAATTCTTGGTAGATTTTACTATATTGATTTTGCTCCTGATTTGTGATTGAGTCGAAAGACTCTTCATGAAAATCAACCGAGTATTTAAAAGTACGTAAAATTTTCCTAAATAACTTATGAAACACTAGAGATTTCGAAACTAATACGCAGTAGCAAAAACTATTGAGTAATTTGTGAATAGTTTCCCATCGTGTGTGTAACATGCAAGGAAAGAATGGCTGATAGAACGAATGATTTTTTGCATAAAATAAAGTAAATAAGCATTTTACATTTATGTACGTCTTAGTATAGAATTAATGTCACTTTCACCTTTTTGTGATGTCGAAGTTGAAATGTAATGTTGTAAAGCTAATCTAAGTGTGTATGACTAACACGAATTATAGCTAAAAGGGAATATTTATGCCCGTCAAAGTTAAGCAGGAGAGAGACCTAAAGAATTTAGAATGTACATTATACAATTAGCAATAATATAGTACGTACACATATGAATTACATTTTATATCTAATGATTACCTTGAGTTAGGTTTACGAATAGGCCCAGCCTTAGATAAGCCTACGAGATAAGATGTAGTTCTATAATGAAAGGGATTTAAATATAACAATATGGGTGTATATGGATAGTACAAACTTATTTGCCCAAAAAGAGGAAGGACATTGTCATCAAACCTATTCTAAAATCATGTGGCATGTATAGATTTCAAAAATAATCCGAATGAAATAAAAAAGATGTAATGACTAGGACGTTTAATAACCAAACAACCGGATGAGTCGTCAGTACTCGCTGTTCTCATCATCAAAGGCCAAAGCCCGACGGGAGAAATTTGCCCTGACGAGAAAGTCCTTGTCTGAACATTGGGAGAATTCTTCAGGAGAGGAGGAAAGACTTCATCCCGGATTCCCAGATCTCCCCTCACCCACCATAGGAATCCATAGGGATGTCAATTCCCTATTATTGTCATCTTCACCTCCCTCATCGTCAGGAATAACAACGGCTACGTTCCACCCTCACGTTTCCCCTTTGGCCCTTTTCAACAGTAGCGATGTAACTAAAAAGTCACCTCCCGTTTTAGCAAAGGAAAGCCTACACAACTTTGGAAGGGGTAATACCACCACTACTATGAGTTGTGGACCGCTTCGAGATGGCTCCTCACCTAAAAGTAAAAGTACTTTTCAGTTTTGCAATCGGGACGTTTCTATTCAGTGCAACATTGCTGCGGCGAAGGTGAGCTGAAATTCTTAGGATTTCTTTATTTTAAGTAGAAGAAACTTGTAGTTGCTGTAGTTTATTCGTTGTCTCATCCATTTTGAAGTCAGACTTGTGACACTTTAATGAAAAAAGTAGGAACACAACCGACTTTTTTTTCTAGTATCATCTTACTATATAGAGAGAATTTTACTACAGACCTGCTGTACATACATACTGTATTTCAGCTTTCTACTAATATATGTGACTTACTCAAATTGGAACTGAATAACTAATGAAACTTTCATAATGGTGACAAAAGCAGAGTATTTCATCTTAAAAACAAAACACTTGAAAACTAGGAGAAAAATCTCTGCCTCCAGTTTTCTTCGCCTAGGATAATATCCAAGAAATAAAACTCTGTTAATTTAAAACTATATGGGGAAACTGAACTCGCAGATTTTACTGTGGAAGCAACTTATTCACTTTTGTTAATTCATCAACTGTTTTTCTCACTCCTTTTTTAACAGAATCTTCATTTCGTGAGGTTAAATAAAAATAATTAGAAGAAGGAAGTTGAACTTTTTATGGGTTGAGATTTTTACGCACGACATGCCAAAACTAGGTTATCCACGCTTCACTGCAAATTAATTTTGGAATGTATTGAAATACTTCCAATGAGACAATTTCATGCACAATTTCATTCGCGAAATTTTTATTTTGATGAAATTTCATGAATTTTTAAACTTTAGAATTAGATATATATTTAAGTGTTCAGTAGGTTTTGTTTTCCCTGAAAAATATTTTTTTTCCAAATATCACTTCCTATTTAAAATCAATAACTTGATACAAAATGCAAAATGTGGTGTATAAATTTTGGGTTAGAAATCACAAGCTTGTCCTTCTGAGACATTTTTAAAAGCAAATACTTAATTGGGCTATTAGAAATGATCTTGTCACAATTAAGAAATCTTCAACAACTTCACATAGAACACAGCATTTAAATAATTCTTTAGCATGTTTCATTTGATTTATCACAGTTATCCAAGTCAGGGATAAAGGATGAGAGTCACTTATCAAAAAAGAAACGCTCACTCCTAAAAGCAGCTCGTCTATGGAAGTCATTCGACTGGGGAGAATTTACCCAATGGAGTTCACCACCCTGGGAGCCCTTTCACCCTAATTCCAAATCCCAAACTAAAAAGTCCAATCCTCCTCTCGCAGTCAACAAGGTGGAAGATGAGGGTGGAGGATCCAGTAGCAAAAAGCTTTTCCGTCAGAGACAAAATGAGCCCCCTACAAGGCTAGATTTAACCGGGGGTGGCAGTGCCCCAATGATGGGTACAGTTTGCGAAAACTGCGCTCGAATTGTAGGCCAAAATCAGGCCTTCCAACAACTTCGTCGTACAACAGGGACAAATACTTCCTTTCACGTTTGCAAAAAACATTTACAAAGTCAGGAACAAGAGCCTCCAATTCCAGGACCAGGACCCTTTCAACCCATCCAAGTGGATGTGAACAGTGAAGAAAAACCTTCCAAGGAGAAATCGTCCATACATGAAAATAATCCCAATCCATTGCCTTCCTTCAAAGGAAATCGCTCAGCTCTAGCATTTTCATTACCAATTCCACAAGTTGCAATGCAATACGCAAATATCCCTGGGGACCATAAATCACAATTATTGCACCAACAGCATCAACAACAACTACAACAAGGTACAACAGGGTCAACACAACCAATGACCTCGAATCATCCCATCTCCAGCCGTCCAGTTCCTGCAAATTCAATCCCAAATTCAAAGTTAGCATCTGTTGGGGTCGACTTCATCTCTGTAGCTGAGGCTGAGGCTCAACGTGGAAAATCTTCGACTTTACCCACAATCGATTCCAAGCATATTTTGGCTATCCGAAATGCTGAGAAACGAAGACGCTTTTTCGCAAAAAAACAAACCAATTCTGCACCTGACACTTATGAACCACATCATACTAACCTGTTCAATGCCACGCAGAATGTCCTTCAAAATACACGTGAGCTTTTATAAACTCTTCTGTTATAATTCCTCTTAATTGATTAATATGCAAAATTTACAGTTGACGTGTGTGTGTTTTTTCCGCAAATCCTTTTCTAGGTGTGACAACTTACTTATTTAACTATAAATTATTGCTATTATTAACCTCCTTCTTTCTCTGTAATTTCTAACCATCATTATTACACCACGGTCTATTGACACATTATAAATATGCATCCTTCTCTTGAATTGGATGGTAGGGTAGTAAATTAAAGAACAATTAGGTTAAAAGTGTTACTTTCTACTTTTAGTTTCCTATCGAAGTACAATTTAAATCCACGTAAAATAGTTATTATACATCTTCTTTACTCTGTCTAAAATTTAGTTAAGTGCTCGTCTCCATTTATAAATGTTGTAATTTGTAATGTAAATGTATGTGGGTTTAAATCTATTTTCAACATTATCTATATGGTATTATACTTACAATGTGTATTTGTCTCTCTAGTGATGTTCATAATGTTTGAAACCCCACACGACCTCCAACCTTTAGTACCTTAAGTGTTACAAATAAATGTAATGTATGTGAAGACGGAATGTTTGTAGAAACTCCTTTTCCTACATATTCTCATCCTATATGACGTGTAAATGTATGTATAATTTATTCTATGTAATATATGTCGTATGTGGCAGACTCACTTTTATTTTAAAGTTAGTGTGTCCTCCCTCTACAGCTATAAATTAGATAAGATTATATCATACAGGGAAAAAGGGTGAAAATGTGAAAGTTAGTAGGAAGGAATGACAT
>JAQFYJ010000185.1:0-17474 GCA_034694685.1 Isotoma anglicana | reverse complement strand
AAGTCATTTTATTCCATCGATAGATATTTTCAGATGATTCTGTAATATGTTATGATTGATGATGTAGTAGCATTAATTACAAATATTGCTTCTTTAATTACTTAAATTGCTAAATATAAAAAATCCAACAGAATACAATTCATAATTCAGAATGATGGAATAGTTGAAACATGTTCATTTTCAACAAAAAAGCCGAAGAAAGCCTACGTGTAAAACGCCAGTGAAAACCCGGGTAGAAAGAACAAAATTCCAATGTGAGGTTATTTTTACGTTAGCAAGGCAACTGAATAAGAAAAGTGATAGATCATAACAAAACAATTCATACTTTTTGGCACACACAGAGCACAGTGTGAAGTAAAGGCACACGGTGTGTGCATGCAAGTGGTGTTTGTGTAAATCGGTCTTTTCTACTAATCGAGTCAAGAAACTTTCTCTCTCTCTCATTTTACCCTCCAGTCAAACTTTCATACTGGTCCCGTATTCTTTCATTTTTTCTTCATTACAAATTGCATTTTTTATCTTAAATTTCTGTGATGGTTGATTTAAACCGGAAATAAACTAAATTTTCTTCGAAGAACATCGAGTTTCGAAATCTAGTCACCATGGGCGACTCGTAAGTGTGATCTTTTCATAAAAATTGATTGATTTTCTCAAAATTGAAAAATTGAGAATTTAATTCGCGCAAATCTTTCCAAAGTTTCAACTAATTGATTAGTGATTTAAAAAAATTATTTTTCACTCTTTGCAGCGGAGACCTGGAGAGTGACGTAGATGAGGTGAAGTCGACGACAAATTTTAATCAGAAGGCTGTCAAAGATTTAATTGTTGCTGCGATGGGTAAGGCAGATCAAGATCTTTCATCTTTGCTTTGTTTACATCTTTCATAAATACCTTTTCGAATTTTTAAGCTGAAAGTCAGACAAAAGGATTTTTTTTAGTTAAAAAAGAAAATCCGTAATTGAATTCATTCATCAATGTGTGTCAGATCAGAGATCGATTTTTATTTGTACTTTTTCTTAGTGTGAGTAAATAGTAAAAAGAAAAAGTTGTAATGTATGTAGAGAATGTAGGCACGAATTGTGGAACACGGATCGTGTTAGTTGGCAAGGGAGAAAGTGCAAAACAAACAGGTTGCTAGGAATGTCAGACATGGGGTAATGCAAGACCCGAACTTTTCTCTTCTCCTTCTGCTGATTGTTGTCTTGCAAATAGTAGAACAGAACTTCTCATGAAAATGCTTAGATTAGCTGATTGCATTTTTTTGTACATGTATGTTGTTGATTATGATGGATTTATATGCTGAGTTTAATGTCAACAGGTCCTGACGAACAGGATATTGCATTCAAATTGCGTTCAAAGCTGAGCACTACAGTTCCTGCTTTTGATGTAACTATTTTTTATGACATAATAATATGATGACGAGTGTGCTTAATGACTTGTTAACATGTCCCTGAAATATGCAGATGGTATCGGAATTCTACCGTTATTTGGACCTCATAGAGATGCCCAAAGTATTTGAAATATTACGACCTAACAGGGAAGTGCTGCTTTTAACCTTGCTGACAGCTTCAGAAACCTACAGGGACCAAGTTGAGAAAGGGCAGTTTCCATCCAACTTGTACACCGATTCTGTGACACTTAACAAGATATACCATTTGAAGTACGTACGATCAAAGGTACCGTGAAAAATACTACTGTTTGCAAATAACTATAGCTTTGGACGAGGGTCTTCTATTCGTCTAAAGAATATAAAATCTTTTAAAACCTTTTTCAATATTTATGATTTCAGATGGAAAATATTCTTGAACTGTGTAAACGCGTAATGAACGACCTACCCAATGTTGTATCTCTGGAAGGAAAGCTGATCTACGTATTGGATGCAGTTTACAGTGAGGAAAAGACTTGTGTAAGTAAATGGTCAGAAGAGATACTTGAGTCTATAGAACGAGAAGAACTCAGGTTAGTACTACGGGGAGGTAGTTTGATCAAATATGACATTGAATCACACTCAATAGGGATGCATGATGCTTGTTTTACTTATCAATATTACATGACAGTTTAAGGGAGAGTGACCGTGTTGTTGAATTTTCTGATGGAAGCCGACAAATGGAAGTTACATATAATCCAAACCTGCAAAAAGTTGTTGATGAAACTCAACAACTTTTGATTCTCGGCTATGACATTCCCGATGCGATTACATCACTTGTAAAGAAATCAAAGAAGTTCATAAAGCAAGCTAGGGAGTTGGATCAAATCGCCACTTTCCATAATACCATTGGGGATCGAATGATTCCTTGCCAAAGACCGATGATGCTTCATACTGCTGTAGCTTTGTCAAAATTGGTTGGAGAAGAACACCAAGTCATATGGTCAGACGCTAATGAAGTAGATGCTTACACAAACAATTTGAAATCGAAGGTCGTCAGTCTTGCAAGACAAAATGCTAACTTATCCAATCTTCATGTTTTGATCAGTTCTAAGGTTGGTTCATAATATTTATTCTAGAACAGCCATTCATTCATTACCTGATTTGTTTTGTTTTACAATTTTTGCAGATCGTTAACCTATATGAAGCTGATTTGATAACACAGCAGCAAAAGTGGAAGGATTGCTTGAAGGAAGTTCGTGATATTTTCAAGGCAATCGAACATCAAGTCAGTATTTTAAAATTTTAATTTTAATACGTTTTCTTCTGTCTATCCTTTTAAACATTTCACGATTTCATCTTAACGAAATCTTTAACTTGTTTAAAGGGTTACAAGAATATGATGAGTTGGCAACATCATTGGGATCGGCAGCTATATAAAGTATTGGAAATACAATATATTTTCTCACTGTCAACTCTGAAATATCATCTTCCAGAAATTCCAGTCGAGCTGGTTTATCGACAAGAACAATTACAGTTTAAACCACCACTTGAAGAATTGAAAAAGATGTACTACAATAATATTCGGAAGCTCATAAATATTCCAAGAGATTTTAAAGGAATTCTTGAAGATTCAAAAAACATGGACGAGTCACTTTTCTCAATCATAATACAACGGTACACAAACTTAACAGATCATATTATTACAGTAAGGATATTCCAATGCAACTATCTCTTAAAATTTTTTAGACATTCTCATCGATTTGATAAGATTTATCTCGAAGCTGAACGCTTATTCGACCAGTTGATACAAGTACAAGATAAGTTTATTCCATGGATTTCCCTTGGAACTGCTAATACAAATGAAACGGAAAAACATGTACTTAAAACCGCTGAGGATTGGGATCGAAATTTTAAAATCTCTAAGGCCAAGGGTCAAGAAATTGTTAAAATGGACTGGTAAGTGATCCAATACGATGTAATTTTTCTTGTATGTCGTAAATCTTAGTAACATTATTTGTATTTTAGTCCTGATGAGAAAGTTGGCTGCTTTGTAGTCAGCTACAAACTTCTTCGTTTGGAAATCGAACTACTCAATCGAAAGTACTGGGAGATACTGGTGACGTTGTTGAATAATTCAATATTTGAAGACATGGCAAATATGGAAAGGTATTTGCAAGAAGGAATCTTACTACTTCAAGAAGATCCAAAATCTGTGGATGAAATCACTCAATCGAGTTATGTTAAGGAGCAACTTACAGAAAAAATGGATACTGTAAAAAAAATTCTATTCTTAATGACAATATACAACTTCTCGAATAATCGGTAATTTTAAAAACTTTTTTTTCTTAACAGATGAAAGGAATGATTGACGCACTGGATGCAAAGAATAAAGTCCTTGGGACTTGGAACAAAGAGAAGTATGATATAAGTAGAATTAAAAATCTATGGGACCAGTTTAACCATTTAATGGAAAACTACCAAAACATTATTGGTCGTCAGGTATGATACAATACTTAATACTGAACTAATTGATAGTAGCTTTATGTCGAGTTGCAGTAAATCATTAAAATTATATTATTAAAGATCGAAAATCTAAAAATAACGCTGTATGGACAAGCAAAGACAGTAGCTAATGATGTTGAAAACTTTAAAATTCGATGGAACGACCTTAAGCCGAAAGATAGTGATATCACCACCTCGCCTCGGAAGTTCGATGAAGCGATTGAGTATATCCATACAATGAAAGATGAGTGGACTGTATTGATGGAGAAGAAGAGTAGCATTACGTAAGTTATGAAATTTTATAATTCTCATTGAAAATAATTTTCCTCCATCATTTAAGATACTTTTAATTTTTGAATTGGGGCACTTAGAATGTCATGCTCAAATTTATCAATGAAACCCGTGGATTTTATCAATGTAGAAGAAATTGAAACAGATTTAGAAACATTTGAGCGAAGTTGGAGCAAACTTGCAGAGTTTAGACGGGGTATTAAAGAATTTGAAGCCGAGGACTGGATTGTGTTTAGAGTCAAACCATATCGTTTTGAAGAGTTCTTGCAGGATTGGGATGACAAATTGAAAAAAGAAGCGAAATCAGAATTCATTATTAATGTTTTAAAAGATATAGAAGACTTTCAGGTTCTTGTGTACTTTATTATATGCGTCAAGTCCAAGTTTAAAGTTGTAATGTAAATTTTGTTTCCCCTATAGACAATCATACCTAACTTGAAGTACATTCGTGGAGACATTTTCATCGAAAAGCATTGGTATGAGATGTACAACTTACTAGGTATTCCTAGTAAACCTTTAGGTGAATTGAAATTGGGTGACTTCTTGGCCGTTCGTGGGAACATTAACGATAAAATAAAGGAATTGAAGGTTAGAAAATTTGTAAAATGTGTTTTGAAAATCAACAATCGAAGGTACCACTTACCCATACCTATTTTTTTCAATTTATAGGAACTAAACACTCGAGCGTCAGGAGAAATAACAGTAAGACAAGCGCTAAGCGAACTGGATGGTTGGGAAGTCGAGGCAAGATTCGTCCTTGCAGAAAATAAAGATTCACAAGACAGAAAAACGTATATAATTCAGGATTTTAAATCCGTTCTGAATAAGGTAATTGTGAAGAGAACTATTGAAATGTCTTTTTCATGTACTACAATCTTCAAACAATTTCTACTTTTTTAGCTTGGAGACAATCAAAGCCTTCTTCAATCAATTAGAACTTCTCCTTTCTATACACATTTTGCTGATAGAATTTCAGTCTGGGAAGCAAAACTTACCGAATTGGATGAATACATTCAAAATCTGAATAAGATCCAAAGAAGGTTAAAGCAATTTTTATCTGTATTTGAATGCAACGAGTATCAATATATAATTAACTGACAATTATTTATACAGGTGGGTGTATCTCGAGCCGATATTTAGTCACGGTGTTCTTGAATCAGAACAGAAAAGATTTCGCAGGATAGATGATGAATTCCGACTGATCATGGAAAAAATTAATATGGATAACAAAGTGTCAAGTCTTTGCAAATTAGCTGGAATTAGACATAGATTGAATATGCTTTTAGACCAACTCTCAAGATGTCAGAACAGCTTAAATGCATTTCTCGAGAAGAAGCGTTCTGGATTCCCTCGATTTTATTTCTTGGGAGATGACGATTTGTTGGAAATTTTGGGGCAGTCTACTAAGGCGAATGTGATCCAAGCTCATCTCAAAAAACTCTTTGCTGGCATTCACAACGTAGACTTCGATGCAGACTTCAAAAACATTACGTCAATGAAATCACTGGAAGGAGAAGTCGTTGTTTTGAAATCCCCCGTCAGAATAACTCATAATGTAGAGGTATATGAATTGAATATTTATAGTGTTTAACTCATATATGCTAGCGTTAAAAAACTCACACAGAACATTACATTTTATTAATTGTTAGGAATGGCTTAATGAGCTGTCTAACGAAATGAGATATACTTTAAAATCCCTTCTTCTGGACTCTATCGCTGATTCCAAACATGACTCAAGAAATCCAAATAAATATCCAACTCAAATACTTGGTCTCAGCAACAATATAGTTTTCACTGATCAATGCGAGGAAGCTATTCGATCAGGTCGACTTCCAGGTTTGTTGACACAACTAAGAGAAGATCTGGACTCGTACACAAGTATTCGCATCGAAGACAGCTTTTCCGATGGAACAGTTTTGGAACTTAAACTGAAAGATCTCATTCTTGAAGTAATTCACCATATAGATGTGGTGGAGTATATTATGCAAAAAAGAGTCAGATCCGTGTCAGATTGGCATTGGCAGAAGCAACTTAGGTATTAAATATTCATATTTAGAAATATTTACAATTTATTTCACTTCTTTTAATAGATGGTTAGAATTCGTGTACTTTTTATAATGTGTAATTAGGTTTTACATACGGGATGATGGGGATGGAACTGCAGTGGTCCGAATGGCAGACGCAGAGTTCACATACACCTATGAGTATCAGGGCAATGCTCCAAAACTTGTCCATACTTCTTTGACTGACAAGTGTTATTTAACACTAACACAGGTGATTATATGAAAATTCTTGGTTCACCTTTCAATCAGGTAAAATTATTAGATAATAAAAATTAAAATGACTGTACTGTCTATTGGGTTTAGGGAATGCGAATGGGACTCGGGGGAAATCCTTACGGCCCAGCAGGAACAGGTACGGTAGACGTACCCCACTCAAGGTCATCAATTTTAATTGCTTACTTAACTTGCTTACTTAGTAATAATCTTTAATAGGAAAAACTGAATCTGTGAAAGCCCTTGGCTCTATTATGGGTCGGCAAGTTCTTGTCTTTAATTGTGATGAGGTGAGCCAAGTCTAAAATCAAATATATTTACAAAATTTGAAATTTTAATATAACAACATTGTTTTGAAATTAGGGCATTGATGTAAAAGCTATGGGTCGAATATTCATGGGGCTTGTAAAATGCGGTGCTTGGGGTTGCTTTGATGAATTCAACCGTCTTGAAGGATCAACTTTATCTGCGGTATCTATGCAAATCCAGCCAATTCAAACTGCATTGAAACAGGGGGAACCAACCGTCGTTCTTATGGATGAAGTAGTACCACTTGATCCGAGTTCCGGAATATTTGTCACTCTAAATCCTGCTGGACAGGGATACGGAGGAAGAAACAAGCTTCCTGATAACTTAAAACAATTATTCCGCCCTGTTGTAATGTCTCAGCCAGATAATGAGCGAATTGCTGAAGTAATCTTGTACACTGAAGGCTACAAATATGCCAAGAAGATAGGGAGAAAACTCGTAGAAATTTTTAAGCTCTCTGAACAGCTTTTAACTCGTCAAACACATTACGACTGGGGATTACGAGCTTTGAAAACTGTTCTGAAGGGATGTGGGAGTGCATTGAAAGAATTCAAGAGAGAACGTGATCCAGTAATTTACGAAAAGGAAGAATCTGACATCGTCGTCTCTACATTAAGGCTAAACACACTTCCGAAATTATCATACGCTGACTGCTTCCGGTTTGATAGTCTAATCAAAGACGTATTCTCTGAGGTTACATTCAAGGATCTCGGTTACCATGAATTGGGAGAAAACGTGAGACAAGTCTACAAAGAGTTGAACCTTGAAGTCAATGAGAACCAAGTAAGTTAAAAGGCTTCAATTTAATAGTTAAGCTAATTTGTACATAAAACATCAGTAAGTCTATTTAAACTGGAAATGTTTACAGGTCAGAAAATGCCTTGAGTTGTATGAGCAATTAAAACAAAGAATGGGCGTAGTGATAGTTGGACCCCCTTCCTGTGGAAAGTCGACTATTTTGAACATATTGAAACATGTAAGAAGAGCATTAAATTTGTCTCAACCTAATGATAATATTGATAATATTAACTTAATAAGCATGGTAATTTCAACGTTATAAATATCCTTTAGGCTTTGCTGAGAATGGGAGTTCAAGTGAAAACACATGTCATGAATCCAAAAGCGATGCCAAAGACACATTTACTTGGACACATTAATTTAGACACTCGTCAATGGACTGACGGAGTCCTGACAATGAAGGCTCAACAAGTTTATTCTGAACATCCTGGTAATACTTAAATTTTCTCGACTGGTTCTTGCTCCGACATGAGGTATCACAATGCAGATAATTGTTAAATGTTGTTAGATGTGACATCCTGGATAATTTGCGACGGTGATATTGATCCCGAATGGATAGAATCTTTGAATTCGGTCTTGGATGACAATCGTCTACTCACTCTTCCATCAGGATGGAGGATAAAATTTGGTCCCAACGTCAATTTTATTTTTGAAACTCATGATCTTAGCTTGGCGTCACCTGCAACTATATCTCGAATGGGAATGATTTTCATGAGGTAAAGATTGAATCCTAATTTTTATTCCAATTCTTGTCACCATCCAACTAATTATGTGACTCCTGTAACTCCTTGTAGTGAAGAGGATGCGGATGTAAAAGGAATTGTAGCCTGTTGGCTTGCATCCCAACCTGCAGACTCTCAATCTATTCTTCAACAGCTCATTGATGATTATTTTTACACTGGTTGGCATTTATATATACATTTTAAATCTGCATGAATTTCACGAAAGTTATCAAAACTTTACGTTTATTATGTCTGTTCTAGCTCTTGAATGGGTACTTCGGGCCAACGACCCAATCAATCCATGGATTCAATTACCTTCTGTAAGTATAGTCAAGAATGCTCTGTCCCTTATGTCCGAAGTAAAATCTGTCCAACAAATGGCGATAGTCTTAATTCGAGGTCTTGGAGGTCATTTATCTGACAAACTGTTGAGAGATTTAACAGATAAAGTATGTAAAACATTTCAATGAATCACAACTATTATTGAGCTTGCAGTTGATTACAAATTATCATAATCATATTTAGGTTTTGACATGGACACATCAGCCAGTTCCTGTCAGCAGTAACAAATTAAACTTATGCTATAATCCAGTACAAGAAAAAGTGGAGCCGTATCTAGATGATCCATTAGATACTGAACAACAATTCCAGTTAAACAGTCCGCCACTTGTAAGGACGGCAGATGTCAAACGAATAATGGATCATATTAAACCATGGGTCGATAATCAAGAATCTTTTATACTTATCGGTCCAGAAGGATGTGGAAAATCGTATGACGCTATTATATTCTATGTTAGAATTTAATATCCTAATTACCGTTCAAAAACTTAATTTCTAAACTTTACAGTATGATTCTTGGCTACGCATTTGGGGAGTTGAGATCAACAGAAGTTGCAATGATTCATTGTTCTAGTCTTGTTTCTCCTGAAAATGTTCTACAAAAGTTGTCACAAGTAAGATAATACTAACTTATAATTCATTTTGTAGTAAATACAATCACCTTAAAGTTTACACAACTTTAAATAGGTCTGTATCACAATGACCACAAATTCCGGACGAGTGTACAAGTCAAAAGATGGGGAGCGTCTCATTTTATTTTTCAGAGACATAAATCTAGTTAAACCAGATAAATGGAATACATGTCAGCTAGTCGAGTTTCTAAGACAAGTAAGATATTTCAATGATACTTACAGTGGACATAAAAAACCGATATGTCTAACTTCTTACCAATTATACCTTGTGTTTACAGATCATTGTTTACCAAGGATTTTATGACAATAATCTCGAATGGGTCACTGTTCAAGGGATTCAAGTTGTAGGAAGTATTTCTATAGGAAACGTGGGTGGAGGTCGTTATAATCTCTCTCCAAGATTTTTGTCCAGAGTTCGCCTTTGTACCATGAAGTATGTTAAAATGTCGTAGATCTTTTGCCATCAAAATTAAAATGCACAAATTGTTATAAATTACTTGGTTTCTGTAGTCAACCGGAACCGGAACAACTGTTCACAATTTGCCAATGCTATCTGAGTGCTCTTCTTAAGACGTGCTTTCCACATCATCCAATACACAAAAAACCTGATCAATTAAATTCATTGTCTGATGGGATGGTAAAAGTATACAATGATATCCGTTCGATATTCACTCCCGTTGTCCACAGTCATTATCAGTTTACTCCACGAGATCTGATCTATTGGGTGCTTGGACTAATGCGGTATCAAACCAAGCTAGCTGGAGAAGAAAGTATTACAGAGCTCTTCTACGCGTGGGCTTATGAATCATGTCGATTATTTCGGGATAAACTTGTGTCAATTGAGGAGAAAATTCAATTCGACCAAACAATTCTGTTTCCTGTTCTATACAAATGGGGTATTACTGATACTAGTCAGGTTTTTAAAGGTATGCTAAATTTTTTAAAGGTGAATGTCTTAATAGTTTAAAAAATAATTTTAATCTTTGACAAGCGAATATTTTCCTTAATTTTCCAGAAACCTGTTGGGTAAGTTCATTAGCAGCTGGAGTAGTGGATCCAGACGTAAAACATATCCTTTCGTCGCTACCAGGATTACCAACACTAAACAAAGTATCGTTTGATGACCTTCACACAATAGTGGAAAAAGGAATCACTGCTTTCGGAAGAGAGAATAGAGAACTTAATGTAGTGGTCATTCAAGAAGTTCTCGAAAATGTCGCATGCTTTGACAGGGTTTTATCCTTTCCTTGCTCATCTATGGTTTTAGCTGGAAGAGCTGGGGTCGGTCGACGAACAGCTCTTTCTATTATTTCTTCTTTACATCAAGCTAACATTGTGACTTTGAAAGTCGGGCGAAACTATTCTGTGAAGTCGTTTAAAGCAGATCTTAAAGCTGTAAGTTTAAAACATTTAACTGAAATCATTTAAAGCCTTCAATCGGTTATATAATAACTTGAACGTTATATTCATTTAGGCAATACAAATGTCTGTAATTGAAGGAAATAAAGTTTTTCTCGTTGTTGAAGATTTCCAACTCGTAGATGTCATATTTCTAGACATGTTGAACAGTCTTTTGTCTTCTGGAGAGGTAATTATCATGTTTTATTCAAATTCAATCTTACTTTGTGTACTTCATAAAACATTTTCTATCATTTTGTTCTTATGAAACTCCCAAAACAGATTCCAGGTCTATATACACCTGAAGAGTTGGAAATCGTAGTAAATTCTTTAAGGGACAGCGCTTCTTCAGAAGGATTCACTTCGTCTTTGTACTCCTACTTTGCGTTAAGTAAGTTAACCATCATGTCTTAATCTTTACTAATGCTATTTATGCGATTTTAACACCTATAAATTGATTTGTAGAAGTAAGATTAATGATGCAAGTGATTCTCATCATGGATTTCACAAATGAGAATTTTATCAAGAATTGCCAAAGTAATCCTGCTGTTTACAAGCAGTGTGACATGGTATGGTTGGATGTTTGGGGTGAAGACACAATGAAGCAGTTGCCCCTTATGCTTGTTGAAAAGTATGTTTCATACTGTAATTAATTGCACTTAATTCCATGACATACTCATAATTTCAATATTAAAAAATTGTTAAACTTTGCAGATATTATCACAAAGGCGGTAGTGATTTGTGTGGCTTTAATACAGAATTCTCAGACCCCAAAAGAAAGGAAGTATTTTCACAAGGCTTTCAGACAATCTATAGGAGCATGAGTAAAGATATGGCGTACCCCAGACGATACGTGAGTTTAGTTCACAACCAAGCAATATTATACTTAGAGCGACATCGCAAAATTTCTCTGCAGGCTGAAAAACTTCAGGTAACGCAATCACGTTTTATGTACTATAATTGTAAGTAGGTGGTTAACTGATTTATTGAATTTTTTTGGCTCTGATATTAGGCAGGAATAGCTAAGCTGGAAGAGGCAAGAGAAGTGGTTGAGAATTTGAAAACTAATGCGGCTGAGCAAGAAACAGTTTTAGCAGAAAAACAAGCTGAAGCGAACAAAGCTTTGGAGATGATTACAATGACCATGCAAAGTGCAAATATTCAACGGGGAGAAATGGAAACACTCAGAGAAAAAACGTTACGGGAAAGTGAAGTCCTAACCCAAAAGTAAACTAACTTTTTAATTACTTTTGAATTTTATTGTCATTGTTTCATCCTGTTATTTCAGTGGTAATCTAAATTGTTTTTTTTTCTACAAGGAAAAAAGCGATTGATGCGGAACTTGCAGAAATAGAACCTTTGATTCAGACGGCTCGTTCTTCTGTTGGGAACATTAAAAATGAGTCTATCTCAGAAATTCGCTCTCTCAGAGCTCCTCCAGATATTATTAGAGACATCCTGGAGGGAGTTCTACGCCTTATGGGAATTCGGGACATGTCATGGAACAGCATGAAGACATTTCTCTCCAAAAGGGGTGTGAAGGATGAAATTAGGTAAATACTTTTTTATAGTTTCCAGTATTCAGTATACTTACTTGTCTGTTTTAATTCTCAGAAATTTCGATGCCCGCACGATTGAACCAAGTGATAGAGAAGCTGTTGAAAATACTTTGAAAATGAAACATGAATCATTTGAACCTAAAAATGCTAAGAGAGCATCTGCAGCTGCTGCACCGCTTGCTGAGTGGGTCACGGCAAATGTGAAATATTCTAAGGTTCTTGAAAAAATCGAACCTTTAGAGAAACAGCAGCAAGTACTTGAAATGTAAGTGGCAAATTCTTTAATTGCAATCAAATTTTCTAACTATTAACATGCTTATTCTATTTTAATCAAGGAATCTGCGAGTGGCCGAATCACACATGAGTGAAATTAGCTCAGAGCTGGTCACCGTTGATGAGCGAGTCCAAGAACTGAAAAAGCGTCTTAATCAGTACACTAAAGAAGCTGCTGAAATTGAATTCCATCTAAACAAAGCAAAAACGACGCTTGCAGCAGCTGAAGGACTAGTTGTCAAGCTGAATGATGAATTTACACGATGGACACATGAGGTACTGATGATTATGATATTGATATGTGGTCTTATTTTCTATACTCAAATCCTAGAACTAGCAGAATAATGCAAGAAAAATAATTGTATTTTATAGTTGCAAGAAATGCATGAGGAGTTAAAAGAACTTCCGCTGAACTCCTTATTGGCTGCTGCTTTTATTACATACCTCTGTAATGCTCCAGAAGACGTCCGTGCGTACCATTTGTCACAGTGGGCACACGATTTGGGACGGGATGATTTTGACTTTTGTAAGTTCTTATCGACAGAAAGAGATCTTCTTCAATGGCAGTCACTTGGACTTCCTACAGATCGATTATCTCAAGAAAACGCTATAATGATTTTGCAGGTAAAAATATGAATTAAAGGATAATGAAACTACATTTATACAATTGTATTATAAGAAAATGACTATTAAAAATAGTTTTAAAAAACTTAACCCATGTTTTGAATTACAAGCTTTCGGATGGTAATCTTGCGGTATGGTTTGAACATTTAATATTGCAAAAACCTTTTTGCTGAGCTTTTTCTTCTTCTTTTCATTTTATTTTGTATTTAATTTTTAGAATATTTTAATTTCTACCTTTCTTATTCCTTTTCTAATATTTTTCTCTAAATTCAGACTTGTCTTCGACCATACCTTGTTGATCCATCAGGCCGAGCAACCGCTTGGCTGATTAACCATCTCTCTACTCTTCGAGAACCTGTTGTTATCTCTCTTCATGACCCCAAGTTCACAAATGAACTGGAACTAGCAGTTCGGTAAAATCGTCGACTTTTATATAGATCATTTCCCATTAACTTGTTTGTTCGTAATGGTAGATTTTATTTTTTTGCTGACATACAGGTTTGGAAAGATTCTAGTAATAATTGAAGCAGATGTGATTGAACCAATACTGATTCCACTTCTTCGTGGTGATCTTGTGTCGCAAGGCTCCAGAGAAGTTATTCCCATAGCCGAAAAAATGGTAGACTATAATCCAAGCTTCCGACTTTTCCTCGCAACGCGTAACCCGTTACCGCTAATTCCACCGGATGCTGCTGCAGTTCTCACTGTTGTAAACTTCACAACCACAAGAGCTGGTCTAACAAGCCAGGTTTGAATTTTTAAGCAATTTTCAATTTCACTAGTCGATCATAACTTCATTTATAATAATTTAGTTAAATAATACTCTTTCATAAATTATAGCTGCTGAGCACTACTTTATCCTTTGAGAAGCCTGAAATAGAAACGAAAAAGACTGAGCTAGTCAAAAATATTGAGTCTTTGAAGTTACAGTTAGATCAGCTTGGAGAATATTTATTACTTGGACTAGCAGGAGCTCGAGGAAACATTTTGGAAAATCGAGTATGAAATTATCAAGAAATATAACATAATATCCTTTAAAAGTTTTTGATTTCTTATCACTTGTCGCTTTAATTTCTTTAAAATAGGAACTTCTAGATTCATTGAACAAAACCAAAGCAAGTTCCATGGCCATTGGACGTTCATTGCAAGAGTCTTCTGCAGTTGAAGCGTCTCTTAACCAGGAAATCGACGTCTATCGTCCTTTTGCAGAATTTGGAAGCCGGCTTTATTTTGGCATTATTGAAGTAGCCCAATTGAACCCTATGTATCAATTTTCTCTAGCAAGTTTTATCCATTTGTTTCAGACGACGCTACGATATCAACATGTTAGTTCTCATTTCAATTAATCGCTATGAATTGATTGACAATGATTGTAACAAATTTGTGTGAATTTTGTTTTTGCTTAGAAAAATGGATCTACAGTAGATCAAAGAATTGACCAATTAGGGTTATCATTACAAGATACGGTGTATGAATACGTATGCCGGGCATTATTCAAGACTGATCGAATGGCATTTGCAATACATTTAGCTCACTTAATGTACCCCAATATGTTTCAAAAAATGGTAAGAAAAATATTATATTTGATTGTCAATCAACACTTTGACGAAAATATGTAATGTGAAATTGTTTATCGAAGGAATGGGAAGCATTTACTGGTCAATTGGTTGGGGACTTGAAACCTGATACGTATGGAATTCCTACATGGATACGTGAAGAAAGACGGTTTTCTGTCCAGATTCTGATTTCTACGTTTCCTGAACTTTTTGAAAAGCTAAATTTGGAAAGTGAAGATTTGTGGAAAGAGTTTATTTATGGAAGTGAATGTGAAGAAATGATTCCTCTTCAGGTCAAAGAAAAAATATCAGAGTTTCAGGAAGTCATGTTAATTCAGATTTTGAGACCGGATCGATTGCACACGACAATGTATAATTTCGCCCGAAATAGTTTTGGTACGTAAACGGATTTTGCTTTATTGATTTTTGCAAACAAAAAACTAAGATTTGGATTCTTTTTTCATAGCTAAAAAAACTTTATTTCCGCCACCACCAAGCATTCGTCAGGTTTACAAAGACTCGACAGCAGAAGAGCCTATTCTTTTGCTTGTATCCTCAGGAGCTGACCCGTCTCAAGAAATTCGAGAATTAGCAGAAGCAACTGTAGGCCTTCAAAAATACATTGAGGTAAGTTATAATACAATATAGTAATTAGAACTTCATAAATTTGGACATTTGTAATCAAAGATGTCGCATTGTTGTTTTCACAGATCTCTATGGGACAAGGGCAGACAGACTTGGCAATGCAGAAGCTTAAAGAAGCATCTCAAGTTGGCCATTGGATATGCATGAAGAACTTGCATCTAGTCACTCACTTACTGGACACACTGGAAAAAGAAATTAGGTCTCAAAAACCTCATGAAAGTTTTCGACTTTGGCTAACTTCCGAACCACACTCTGCATTCCCAAAAGTTTTGGCACAGACGTGCTCCAAAGTTGCATATGAGGTAATCCTTATAAATTCTAGATGTTTATACAAAGAAATAAATTTCAACATGTTAAAAATGACTTTCACTAGGCTCCACAAGGCGTGAAGAAAAATCTACAGCGTACATATTCCAGTTGGCCTACGGAGTATGTAATCGGCGACAGGAATATTTTACGAACCCAATGTTTATTTGTTTTGGCTGTGTTCCACGCTATTGTCCAGGAAAGAAGAACTTATATTCCTCAAGGATGGAGTACGTTCTATGAGTTTAATGACAGTGATCTCAGAGCTGGAGCTGATGTTATTGAACAGCTTTTTAAAGGTCCTCGTAAGTCTACTTTAACTTTAGAATCATTTTTTAATTAGGGGCAAAGTAACTTGTATTCTTTTGACATTTAACACACAAAAGGTTCCAAAGAAATCCAGTGGAGTTATATTCATGGACTCTTTGAAAATGCAATATACGGAGGTCGAGTAGATAATGATTATGACAATCGAGTTTTGGTAACGTACCTGACAGATTACTTCAATGACACCATATTAACTGGAGGAAATCCTTCAAGAAAGAAGTTTGGGCCTAATATAGTTTTACCTACAACATCTAATGCAAGTGTAAGTTGATCAACAATTCTAAATAAATGGTCAAAGTACTTTTATAGAGTTGAAAATAGTTGTTAACATCATTTATTATACTTTTCCATCAGGACTTTATGAAAGTAATTGAAAGCATTCCTGAAAATGATAAGCCATGCTTTTTTGGATTGCCCAGTAATATTGAGAAGTCCTGGCAGAGAAATGCTAGCAGTCAAGTGATCTTTCAGTTAAAACGTAAGTGGTATAGACATTAAAAAAAATTAGCCCTGAACTAGAAACGGCAATATTTCTAACTGAGAAAATTTCAATATTTTTAATTAGATCTTTCCCGAGGAATTAGTGATAGCGCAACATTTGACAAATCTCTGTGGGTTAAAGAACTAACTCCATTGCTAAACTTGTGGAAACAACTTCATCATGTGAGTTTTGTTTATTTTTTACGTTCAATTTGCTTTATAAAACAAAACCGTGTTTTATAAGCCCCATGGTCTTTGTTATCTATAGGACAACAACAGCATGAATAAATTGCAAGAAAAGATACCTCCACCCGGATTAAGTGAATTAGAAAATGCTGTAGACCCAATTGAATCCTTTGTTCGGCTCGAGTACTACAACATCATTATGTTTATGCAATTGATTCACAAATCGTTGGGAGGTGTAAGTAAAGTCATTCGAGGTGTTAATGCTCCTACGGATGCTGTAATAGAGACTGCAGATATTCTTATGAGACGTGAGGTAAAGGGTCTATCTGCAGACATTCTAGTGATATTTTTTAAACCAAATTATATCACACTGTAATTTTTTCAAAATTTAAATTTACAATTTAGATTCCTCCGGAGTGGAGAACCGTATGGGAAGGACCTCACAACGCACAGTCATATCTTCAAGGTGTAGTGGCACGAGCTGCTGCTGTAAAAAAGTGGTTGGAACGTGTAGAACATACAGAGTTAATGAAGCACCCTATTGACCTGTCCGATCTTTTAAATCCTGACACGTTCTTCAGTGCATTCAAGCAGTATTGTGCTAGGTAATATATCATAGAGGTTTATATTTAACACTGGTTTTAAATCGTTACTATTCTAATCACCGATTCTAGGACAGTAGATCCCCCACCATAGATCCCCCACCTTAGATCCCCAGGACATTAGATCCCCCGGACAGTAGATCCCCCCACCTTAGATCCCCGAAACCAAATATTAAATACAAATTTCATGAACAAGATTTACGCATTTTACAGTGATGTTAATGTTCATACGGGTCAGTAATGAATTATTTACATCAGTAAGTATTAGTGATGGTTAATT
>JAQFYJ010000184.1:0-17527 GCA_034694685.1 Isotoma anglicana | reverse complement strand
CTATGTATTGATTTGCAAGTTCGTTACATTGTTTTACAAAATTGCTTTACAGGTGTGAACGCCATATGCAGAACAGTGAACCACGTTCCTAACTGTGCTTGCTTTGAAGGTATGTTTTTTCTTCTTTTTTTTAATAGGAATTGTATTCCTCCTTTAAAAATGATTGAACGTATCATTTTATTTATTTTTCAGGTTACGAAGGAGATCCGTTTTCAGCTTGTAGATTGAGACCACCACCACCACAGATTCCTGGTATGCGTTCAGAATTTTAAATTAATTTTTATATTTTTATATGACAATATTATTATTATTATTTATATTCAATTGTTTTGTATTATAGCTAAAAAGAGGGACCCGTGCAACCCATCGGTAAGTACCTGCAGAAACTCTGTTATCATGTAGTTTTACTAAATAAATTGTTAAAGAATGCAATTTTAATAATTTTACATTTGATTTAGCCATGTGGACCATTTAGTGAATGCAGAAACCAGAATGATCAAGCCGCATGCTTTTGCCTAACGGGATATATTGGTAATTTTTATATTTCACTTTTAAGGTTCTATTAATTTTAATTTACAATTACTTGAAATTAACAATGCTTTTTATGTTTTACAGGCTCACCACCTTACTGCAGACGTATGAACCCATTTCCTTAAACTATGACTTATACTAAATTTAAATATAACCCTTTAATTAATAATAGCTGATACAAAAGACTTAATTGTGATTGTCTTAATTTTATAATTTGTATGTGTTTCCCGAATTTTTTCCATTCACCTCTAATAACGTTGTTATATTTTGAAATGAGCAGCGGAATGTTCGGTAAGCTGATATTGTTCACCATACCTTTTGATCTTTAGTTTCTAAAAAGTTTTCCTTATCAATAAATTTCTTTTATAATAATCAATGCAGGTTAACAGTGATTGTTCGTTGAGTCTTGCCTGCCGACATCAGAAATGTGTCGACCCATGCCCCGGAAGTTGTGGAACAAATGGTAAGCCTTAAACATTCAAACTTTATAAGTATGCCAAGGTAATAGTTACGTTTTATAAATCTAAAATTCCGTTAAATGTGACTACAGGATTATTTAAGTAGTATCAAATCATATTCGTTTATTATGACTTCTCGTTGATGTGCGTTAAATTTTATTTTATTTTAGCTGAATGCAGAGTAATCTCTCATAGTGCAGTATGTTCTTGTCTCGCTGGATATACTGGTAAAAAATGAAAATAATACGTAATTGTGTTTGTTAGAGATACTGGGAAAATGTTGTCATAAATCACGCATTTAATACAATTTTGTTTATAGGCGATCCATTCTACGGCTGTTCCAGGATTCCTGGCAAGTTACCTTTACTTTTTTCTATAATTTGAGATGAACACAGTTTTGCTAAATATCGTGACTTTTTTTCTTTTCCAGAACCAATTAAAGTCATTCCAATTGTTGAACAAGTTACTCGGAACCCATGCCAGCCGTCTCCATGTACGACTTTTTATTTCTATTCTGAAACATCGTTATACTATGATAGGAACTGAAAGATCTATAATTTTGAATGTTTAATTTTAGGTGGGCCAAATTCTGAGTGTAGGCCTACAGGACACTCTCCAACATGTTCGTGCAAAATTGGATACATTGGACATCCACCTCAGTGCCGACGTAAGAAAGAGTTTATAAATATTCACATATTGCATTATTTTAATTTATTTGAATACAGTATCAATTTCATGCTTTCTTTGTTTTGAAATCCTACAGCGGAGTGCGTTGTGCATGAAGAATGCTCAAGTATTCAAGCATGTGTCAACTATAAATGTAGTGATCCATGTTTAGGAGCGTGTGGATGGAATGTAAGTTAGACAAGAAAAAAAGTGAAATAGATTATTGAGCATAAAAGCTAATGTTATGGTAAATTTTTTAGGCAAGGTGTCAAGTTGTCAACCACAACCCTGTTTGCTTTTGCAATGATGGCTATACCGGTTAGAACCTTTTCCAAATTCTTCGTAAGTGTTTGATCCTGGTAAGCTTTAACTATGTTTTTTGATCTCTTATAGGTGATCCGTTCCGAAGTTGCTCAAGAATTCCAGTTCGTGAAATTCCTGTTCCCAAAGATCCATGTCCTCAGTGTGGACAAAATGCTCAATGCAAGCTCCGAGGAGACACCGGTTATTGTCAATGCAATCCCGAGTTTTTCGGTAATATGTTACGACATTATACTTAAAATAAAGCAAAACGTTTAATTAATTCTTTAATAAATTTAAATATTTATGATTCTTCAAAAAATTATAGGCGATCCTTATGTAGCCTGTAAACCCGAATGTGTTCTCAACAGTGACTGCCCTTCTAATAAGGCCTGCCGTAATTATAAATGCGCTGATCCTTGCCCCGGTGCATGTGGTCAAAATGGTAAATTTTTGTTTGATTTTTACATCATTTTGTTTAGGAATTTGTGTATCATTGAGATATAATTTTTATTTTTAATTTAATAGCTCGATGCACTGTGATCAACCATACTCCTGTTTGCTCATGTACGTTTGTTTTTAAATCTTGAAATAATAATTTGGATAATTATAACACTTTATATATTCAAAAGTTTCATATCACATATTTATAATAATTATGTTGTATGTTTTCTACAGGTAATGAAGGCTATATTGGGGATCCAAGTGTAGCTTGTAGACTAAAGCCTTCTCCACCGCCAACTCCAGTGAGAAAAGATCCATGCTATCCTGACGTACGTATTTATGTTGCTAATCCTAGTATTAATAAACTAGAAATAAGTTTGCATTTTTAACTTAAAGTTCGAATAGGCTAACATTACGGTTTTTATTTGATAACTAGCCTTGCGGACCGTACAGTCAATGCAGAGAATATAATGGTCAAGCCATTTGCTCTTGTTTGCCTAATTATATCGGTAAGATCTCATGTTTCATGTTCTCTCTCCAAGACCTGCAGTATATTAAGAATAAATGCAATAATTAACACATTGGGGAAATCTACGTTAAACTTATATTTCTTCGGATAATAGGATCGCCTCCAAATTGCCGACCAGAATGCCTTGTGAATTCGGAATGTCCACTGCATTTAGCATGCCAAAACGAGAAATGTGTAGACCCTTGCCCTGGAAGCTGTGGACTTAATGCTCAATGCAGAGTTATCAGCCACAGTCCTATTTGTGTTTGCGATACAGGGTATACCGGTGAGTATTTTTAATATTTGCAGCCAGATTATTCTGTTGCGTAGATTGTCTTATTTAAAGTAATTTTGTGTATGTAATTTCTGAAATCGAAATATTAATTTTTAGGTGATCCATTTATTGCTTGTCAAATCCGACGGATTGAAAAACCACCACCATTACAACAACCTGCAGACCCTTGTCAACCATCTCCATGTTCGTGATTGAAATATTTTCTATATTTTTTTTAAGATGAATGATATTCATGAAGATTTTATTTATAAATGGACAGTAAAGAAACGGTTTTTCCTAATTTCAGGTGGTCCAAATGCCATTTGTCAGAATAGAAATGGGGCAGCTGTATGCTCATGTTTAACAGGATATATTGGAAACCCTCCTAATTGCCGACTAGAATGTGTGGTAAGTTTGCTTTAAAAACAAAACTTGTTACAGTAAAATTTAGAACCTTTTAAAAATTGAGTAATTTGTAATATTTATTCAGGTTAACTCTGACTGTGCTACTACTCTGGCATGTGTCCGAAACAAATGTGTTGACCCTTGCCCTGGTAAGTTAAAAATATTTTCATAATCTGAAGCCGTAACGTTATAGTCGTACTTCAATTACTGAATCATTAAATAAATTAATAATTCATCTTTTATAGGGAGCTGCTCAAGTACTGCAATTTGCACCGTGATAATGCATTCCCCCGTTTGCTCTTGTCCACCAGGTATTTATCTACAGCATTGAGATTCTGCATGTATTTGGACTATTATCATTATGTTATTGTTTTCTATAGGTTACGAAGGTGATGGATTTAGTTATTGTCACTTGAGAGTTACCAGTAAGCGTTGCATTAAATTAAACTAGCATTTTATGATGTAATATAATTTTAGTTCTTCGATGATTCCATTCATTCCATTCTTATTACTTTATAGAAGTTGAAGAGAAAGTTAGACCCTGCGCTCGTAGTCCATGTGGGGAAAATGCTTTATGTACCGAATATGGAGACAAAGCTTCTTGCACTTGCCCACCAAACTATCTTGGTAAGTACCTGTTAATTTACAAATTATAGTATGCTTTATTTTGTTTACAAAACAATTAAATTTGTTTTAGGTGATCCGTATGTCCGTTGTCGACCTGTTTGTCTGGTATGTTCTTTGATTTTTAAGAAGATTACTTTACAATAGTTTCTTATGTATCTTCGGGAGTTTTATTTCCAGCTTCGACTTACTTCAACATTATTTTTCCTTCAGGTGGATAGTGACTGTCCAAACGACAAATTTTGCTTCCGAACTATTCGGTGTGAAGATCCTTGTCTAAATAATGGACCATGTGGTCAGAATGCCTTGTGCAAAGGTGTCTATCACAGAGCAGAATGTTATTGTTTACCAGGTTACACTGGTAATCCACAATCATACTGTAATAGAATCGAAGGTGAGACATCAAAAGCAAAGCTACGACTATATGTAAATATTCGGATCAAAATGATGGTTTATGTTATTATTTTATAGTTCCATTACCCAAAGAGCCTGAAGTCGTTTGTGGATCTAACGCTGATAAACGATATGAAAACGGAAGAACCGTTTGTAAATGTAGATCTGAGTACCATGTAAGTTCTATTCTACTTGATTTAGTGAAGTCTACCAAACTAATCTTAAGTTGTGTATTTTATTAAAATACTTTATTATTTAAAAAAATATTACAGGGTAATCCTTACATTGCTTGCCGGCCAGAATGCGAGGTTAGTTTTTTTGAGAAGAAGTTTCAAATCAGTTAAATATTTTATGACTGGCATCGATTTTAAACAATATAATTGGAAATGATAGGTGGATTCGGATTGCGACCAAAGCAAAGCATGCGTACGCAACAAATGCGTGAATCCTTGTGTTTCTAACTTGTGTGGTCACAGAGCAATTTGCGAGGTTCGAAATCATGCAGCTGTATGTAGATGTCCACCTGAATTGACAGGTTTGAAATTACGTTTAGATCGTTTAACCGTGTTGTTTCTTGTTCAAGTTTAATGTAATCAATTTGACGTTTACAACACATGTTATTTTGTCAACAGGAAATCCTTTCGTACAATGCAGAGAAGTTATCAGTAAGTCTAATTTAGAATTCCATGAGTTCATATCATCATAAATAAGAGGTTGCTTGAGGAAGTGTCTAATAATTTATTTCACCTTCTAGAACAACAGCCACCACCACCCGAACCAGTTACTTCACCTTGTGAACCATCCCCGTGCGGACTAAATGCCATTTGTTCATCTCGACCTGGCTCTAGACATGCCTTATGCTCATGTCCCCCTAATCTACAGTACGGTTCACCCTATGTTCAGTGTCGACGTAAGTTTTCTGTTTTAACCTTATGTTCTGCACCCATGTTGATTTGAAAATATAATCATGATTTTTTTATTATATTTTTTACCATGAACCTCTTTTTCACATTTCAACACGGTATGCATTTTCTTATGTACAGCGGAATGTGTGGTACGTTTATTTCTAATTACTAAAATTATAAAAGATCTTAAAAATACTTAATCACCTAATGCTAATAATAATAAAATTAAAAAAACTTTTCATTGAATTTTTCCCGCAGACAAATTCGGAATGCGCTAATCATCTTGCATGTGTGGGTCAAAGATGTGTTGACCCTTGTCCAAATCATTGTGGCATATCGGTATGTTCTATAATTCTTAAGTATTTATAAATGCATGAAAGTATTTTCTTAACTAAGCTTTCGATTGTTCGTTTACATAGGCCGTGTGCAAAACAATAAATCATAATCCTCAATGCTTCTGTCCACCGGGATTGGAAGGTAACTTTTATATACTGTGTTCATTTCAAGATTACATTTCTTCAATTTAGCCTAACGTCGTAAGTTTTCTATAAAGGATTATTTTTTTATTCAAAGGAAATCCACGAGTTCGTTGCGAAACTAGAGTTGTTGTTCCAAAGCCAGAGTGTGAACATGATAGCGACTGTGCAAATGATAAGGCTTGCCGAAATAATGTCTGCCGTGATCCTTGTCCTGGAGTGTGCGGATTTTCAGCAGAATGTCGTGCCTTAAATCACCGCGCAATCTGCTATTGTCCAAATGATAAAACAGGAGACCCATATCGTCAATGTGTACCTGGTATGTCTAAATTGCAAGTGTTTTAATATTTCGTTCGCGATGAAGTTTTCCATTTTTTATGAATTAAACAAATTTTAGCTGGATGCCAGTCAGATTCTGAATGTTCTTATACGGAGGCCTGTATAAATCGAGATTGTCAAAACCCTTGTCTGTACGAAAAGTGTGGTGTCAATGCAGAGTGCAGGGCAGTTGCTCACAGAGCTCAATGCGTTTGTCCTGATAGATTTTATGGAAACGCACGAGTTCAATGCGAGCGACCTCAGTGTGTTACCGATCAAGAATGTCCAAATCATTTGGCCTGTAGAAATGAAAAATGCGTTGATCCATGTAACTGTGCACCAACTGCAATCTGTCGCGTTTTTAATCATCAGCCATCGTGTACCTGCCCTCCTGGATACACGGGAGAAGGCACTGTTAGATGTACCAAAAGTAAGCATTATTTAGATAGTTGAAATATTAATTAATTTCATTTTATTGAAACATTTTTCATTCTTTTTAACTTGCAAACCATAGTTCCACAACAAGTTGAGGTGAAGTATGAATGCCAGATGGATGGAGATTGTCCAAGTAAACAAGGTACGTTGTTTTGGTATCTTGCAATGAATTCATTGCTAAAGGTTACTTAAAAATTCTGAGTTTTGCTAAGCTTTCTTTGGGATATTTATTTAGCTTGTATCGACAACCACTGCAAAAACCCTTGCTACCACGGCAAACCTTGTGGTATCGCGGCAGAATGTTTCGTACATGATACGTTACCAAACCGGCTCATGACGTGTCAATGCTTACCAGGATATGTTGGATCAGCTCGAGTTGAATGCCGAAAGCGTAAGTCTTACGTCCAGGAGTTATCACGACATCACATGATTTATTTAACAAAATTAATTCATAATCCTAATATTTATTTCCAGAAAATGTTTAATTTATTACAGACATACAACTTAATTCTTTTACAGGAAATGATGAAACATTATAACAAAACTTATTTGAACATATAATTTATTAATCATGAACCCATAACATTTGTATAATTTTCAGGATCAAACACATTAACTCCAACATTCACCATCACACTTCGAATATTTCGTCACATCACAACGTTCTACATTTTCCAAAAATGTTGTATGATTGCGAGTGTGAATGCGAGTGTGATTTGCTTTAGAATATTGTAGTACAGCTCAGTTCTGCAAGCCATAACATCAATTACATAGACACTCATATTGAATTATATTTCCATAGCCGAAGCTCCTGGGTGCAAAGCAGATCCAGAATGCTCAGAACGAGAAGCTTGTCGAAATGGTTTGTGTGTCAATCCTTGTCGAGTAGCAAATCCATGCGCCCCGAATGCAGAATGTGAAGTCATCCGTCATCAAGCGCAGTGCAAATGTAATGAGGGATTATTGGGTGATCCGTACCGAAATTGTTATCCAGGTAATTTTTTCAATAAAGACTGCTTAAAGATTAACAAATCTATTCTACAATCCAGATACTCATGCTTGTGTTACTGAGTCGATGACTTTAGTTCTGATAACATGCAATTTATTTATAAGCCATTTGCGAGGTATCTAAAATTCATAAACTAAAACCATATGATTAGTAAATTTGTGTTGGCTTGAATTAGTTTGCTCATGTGTACATTTTAAATCAAAAGATCTAAAAATGACTTAATTGGCATTTAAATAATTTGCACACCTTGCTTACAAGTATTAAAATTAATGCTGCTCCGACTAACTTAATGTTTTGAAACAACCTAACCATAACAGTTGCTCCTCGACCTGGGAGAAAATGCGTTGCTGATGTCGATTGTAGTAACATCAACGCATGTTTGGAAAGTCAGTGTCAAAATCCTTGCTTTGTTTCTAACCCGTGCCCTGAAGCAACGGTTTGTAAACCGTTTGAACATGAAGCTTTCTGTTGTTCGCAAGATACTGCTAATTCTGGAATTGAATGCTCCTCAGGTATTCCGTTTAGTTTACACCGTGCTTGCTTGTTTAACAAAAACCCGTTCTTTGAAATTTCGTTTGGATGTATTATTTTTTATCATAGCGAGAACCTAATTCTAACTAATTGAATCATTTTCAGCTCCTACTAGGAAACCAGAATGTACTACGGACAGTGACTGCGCAAATGATAAGGCATGTATTTCTCAAGTATGTCAGAATCCTTGCTCAATTCAAAATCCTTGCGGTACAGATGCAATTTGCAGAGCTAGTTTCCACCGTCCATTATGTATTTGTCCTGCTGGTTGGGCAGGTAAATTGATAAATATAGAAATTCTTTAATTGAATAAGTATGTCGTTCATAATTCATTTTGCATTAATTATCGTGTATTAATTATATTTTTAAAGGAAATCCTCAAGTTCGTTGCTATAAACGTAAGTGTGTATAGATCATGGTGAAGTATAATATTATAGTAAATGTTTGTATGAATAGTTTTTTAATTTAAAAAAATTTAGCTGAGTGTACTCAAGATAATGACTGTCCATTGGATCGGCAATGTGTGTCCGAAAAGTGCGTTGATCCATGCACACATGGAGGAACTGTTTGCCCTGTCACCGCACGATGCAGAGCTGTTGGTCATCGTGGCCAATGTTACTGTCCAGTTGGAACGCAAGGTCAAGATCAACTTTTTTCAATTTTTTTTTCAAAGCTTAATAAGGTTTATAAAGGTTGAACGAATATTAAGATGACCTCTGTTCTACAATCATTTCCATTTTAAATAGGTAACCCACTTATATCATGTGTCGTTGTGGGATGTCAGTCAGATGACGACTGTAACCAAGACGAGACTTGTGATCCTGTGAATCGAGTTTGCCGACAAGTTTGCACACCAACAACTTGTGCCCAAAGAGCGTATTGCGAGGGCAGAAATCATCAACCTATTTGCTCTTGCCCATCAGGAAGCAAGGGTATGTACATTTATTTATTTAAATTTGTACAAGAAATGATAACATAACTATTGAAACTTTTGTGTTTTAAGGTGATCCATATGTTCGTTGTATTGAAGGTAGTTAACATTCACATATTGCATTTTCATTTCGGGATTTGATTTACAAACCCATTGTAAAAAATACATTTTTAATCATTAGATATCAAAACGCCACCTACACCGGTAAGGGAGTGTGAAGAAGATGCCCACTGCCGTAGTTTGTTGACTTGTGTCAATGGTGGTTGCGTCGACCCTTGTGCAATCGGTTCTCCTTGTAGCCCATCTCAAGAATGCAGAGTTATTAACAGCCTACCATTTAGATCAATCATTTGCGAGTGTCCCAGTGATACAAAGTTTGTTAATGGTGCTTGCGTCAGAATAAGTAAGTTCCTTATTGTTAAAAAACGTCTAACTTTTTAGAACTTTGAAATTGAACTAATTTCCTACACTTAACAATTTAGTTTCAGAACCAGAAGGTTGTAAGTCAGATTCTGACTGTCTTTTGACTGAAAGATGTCAACGGGGTACATGTATTGATGCTTGTCTACTGGAGACATGCGGAGTCAACGTAAGTGTGTTTCAGATGAAGGCTTTTTTTCTAACTGCATCAAAGAGTCAAAAATACTGATAGATATATCGAAATGTTTGAGATGGCTAAAATGTTTATGTACTCAATTTCGTAGGCTCTTTGTCGGTCAGGAAATCACCAAGGCTTGTGTAGTTGCCCTCCAGGTTACGATGGTAAGTATAGAGTAATTTATTTTGCATAAATTCACCAAAGCCAAGTAACTTCAATAGATTTTGATTATAATTCCTCTCTTTTATCAACAGGAAATCCTCGAGTTGAATGCCGTGGTAAGATTTAGTGTTTTATCGTAATACATTTGATAATTTTTAATGTACCTATTGTAATGCTGTAAATTTTCTTCGTAAAACAGTCACTCCTGTTATGATAAAGTACGAATGTACTAGCGACTATGAATGCTCGTCGGAAAAGGCTTGCATAAATAGAGCTTGTGTTAGCCCTTGTACTATTACAAATTGTGCGAGAAACGCTTTGTGCCATGTTGAAAATCACAGTCCTATGTGCAGATGTCCTCAGGGTCAGATAGGAGATCCAAGAATTGAATGCAAATTTGCAACTCCACGTAAGAAAAATTTAAAAATAGGGAGTCTGTCTGGCATTGTTATCGGATAAAACAGATTTATAGTACTTAGTTATTAATTCGTTGAGTTTATCATTCGTGCGTTTCAATTTATCTGTATAAATGTCCGGCAGACTAAAAAACTCCTTCAAAGTTGATTAAGCAAAATTGTTTTTTTTTGCTGAATTCCTTGTATTGAAACGTATATGATAATGACATCATATTTTTCAATGTAGCTGCTATTGAAGTTGGATGCACTTCAAATTCTGATTGTCCAAGTGAGTTGGCGTGCGTAAATAGACAATGTGTAGACCCATGTCAGTGTGGTCCAAACAGTCAATGCAGAGTTGTAAACCACTTCGCCGTTTGCATATGCAAAAATGGTTTTAGTGGCAATCCTAACACAGGATGTTTCCAATGTAAGAGTTTGACTTCTTCTCTTTCCTACCTGAATATATATCTCAATTTAAAACTTAACTATACTAATCTAAAACCTAATTTTCTTGATTTTTATACTAATCTTTGTATACTATGCGAGTTCAGCTTAACCATCGTTAACTACTTCGGCTTGCTTTCTGTCTGCTCTAAGACATTCATTTTTTCGGTTTTCATAACTTCTATATGTTGTAAATGCTCATTCAGTGGGATGTTCCAGCGACTACGAATGCTCTAACAGTCAAGTATGCCAAAATCGTCAATGTGTTGATGCTTGTCGATCCAATAATCCTTGCGCCATTACTGCAGTATGCATATCAAGAAATCACAGGGCTACATGTGAATGTCCCCCTAATCTCGAAGGAAATCCATTCATCAGATGTGAGCCAGTTGGGTGTAGGACACATGATGACTGTCCACTCAATAAAGTTTGCATGGACAAAAAATGTGTCAATCCGTGCCTGTATGACAACCGATGCGCTTCAAATGCAATTTGCCAGGCTGTGAATCATGCAGCTGTATGCCAATGCCCTGAGAACTTGCCCCGTGGAAACCCATTCTCATTCTGTGAAAGATTAGACGTTGCGCCTCCACCACCGCAATGTATTCAAGATTATGAATGTCCAAATGATTTAGCTTGTATTGGAGAAACATGTGTCAATCCCTGTAAAGAAATAGGACCGTGTGACTCTAGTGCAACTTGCAAAGTGATAAACTCTGTCCCAGTTAGAACAATGATGTGTATTTGCCCAGACAATTGGGCTCCTAACGAAGCTGGACAATGTAGACCTGTTGTCCCTGCATTGCCTCCACCAGGCTGCAGAGCAGATAGTGAATGTCCACAGACCGAAGCATGTGTTAACGGAGTTTGTAGAGATCCTTGCAATTGTGGTCAGAGTGCACAGTGCTTTGTTCAAAATCACCGAGCCATTTGCTCGTGTAATGAGGGTCACGAAGGTATGCACTCATTTTATTTGCCTTCATAATTACATGAATGTTCATATGATAAAACTTAAAATTTGTCCTTTTCAGGCAATCCAAACATCGCTTGCTACCCAGGTTAGAATCACCACAACATTAAGCAAATCCTTTTCAAAATATGACCGAATGACTTACATGTTTTATTTAACTTAAATATTTTAGTTGGTTGCCGTGCTGATTCCGAGTGTGACTCCAACAAAGCATGTGTTAAAGGAGAATGTGTAAACCCATGTTTATTGGATCAAACTTGTGGATCGAATGCGGAATGTGTCGCTGTAAACCATAGAGCGGAATGTGTTTGTCGACAAGGGTTCCAAGGAAATCCATTCCAAGCTTGTTACGTAATTGGATGTCGAAGTGACGATGAGTGTCCAAGCAATAAAGCATGCAGTAAGTGCAAATACCATTTAGCCAACAATCAATTTGTAATTTAGAATTCAAACAAAATTGAGTAAAAATTATCCTTTACATTTGTGAAAACTATGATTTTTTTGCTTTAGTTAATTCAGACTGTCAAAAGCCTTGTCAAGTAAACAATCCTTGTGCACCTACGAATTCGATCTGTGCCGATGAGAATCACAGAGCAACTTGCCGCTGTTATCCAGGATATGTTGGAAATCCTTATTTGTCATGTGATCTTGAACCAAAACCGGAATGCATTGTAAGTAAACGTTTAATATTTTGATATTTGAATACCTTATATTTACTCTATGATGATTTTATTTTTTTTTGTTAAAAGATTGACTCTGACTGCCCTTCGCAACTTGGTAAGTAACCTTCCTGTCTGCAGTCTATTTTTATTCTTTTTTTGAATTAAAGATAAAATAATGTATTTAATTCTTTTTGCTCACAGCTTGTATTGATGACACATGCCAAAATCCATGCAAAGTCATTCATCCTTGTCAAGCTCCATCAGTTTGTCTTGTAGTTGACTCTGCTCCCGTACGTACTATGATCTGTAAATGCCCAGATGGTTATGTTGGAGGAAACGATGCAACATGTAGACCTGTTAAGTCGTTGGTTCCTATCGGTTGTACTCAAGACTCTGAATGTAACAGTGAACAAGCTTGTTTCAATGGTGTTTGTCGAAACCCTTGTCAGTGTGGACCGAATGGTACGATTAACAATGCTACAAAAACTTAAAATGAATATATGCTCAACTTTTTTTAAAATTTAACAGCTAACTGTCGGATAATAAACCACAAACCTATCTGCTCTTGTGTGGAAGGTCATGAAGGTACGTTAAACTTCATTGCACTTTATAAATTAAAACCTGTGATAGCACATATCATATGATTATGTTTGTTTAACAATTTAGGAAATCCTGACTACGGATGCCACCCAGGTATGAATTGCTACGATATTATACACGTATGCAAGAAGAATCCATTTACTATATGTATATCATTTAACTTAAACACTTCATTTCAATCTTTTTAGTCGGTTGTCGAGCAAATTCAGACTGTCCAACAACACATGCTTGCGTTAACCGAAATTGTGAGCCTGTATGTGCTCCATCCCCTCGTCCTCCTTGTGGAGTAAATGCAGTGTGTCATGGAATTGCTCACAGTGCTGTATGCAAGTGTCCCACTGGCCAGCGAGGAAATCCTCTTATTTCATGTATTACAATCGGATGTGAATCAAACAATGAGTGTCCAAGTGATAAAGCTTGTATAAACGGTCGCTGTGAAAGTCCTTGTGCCATACGAGACTTATGTGTCTCACCTGCAGAATGTAGAGTTTATTCACATCAAGCAGATTGTACATGTCCTGTAGGGTTCGTTGGCAACCGGGGAACAAGCTGTCGAAAGGGTACAACAACATGTCTATCTCTTCTTCCACTCTTATCTGTCCCTATCTAAAATATATTTCAAAAATAAATATGCCTTCCATCTTTCTATCTATTTCTCAACAGAAAAAATCGGATGTGACTCCGATAGTGAGTGTCCAAGTCAGTTGGCTTGTATTGCAAGAGAATGTAAAAATCCATGTGAAGAAGGAAAACCTTGCGGTATAAATGCAAAGTGTAGGGTTCTTGATACCTTGCCCGTACGAACTATGATATGCGAATGTCTTGAAGGGTACCGTGGAGATGCAAGCGTTCGTTGCGACTTACGTAAGGATTTAGTTTTGTTGTACAAATGCTTTACTTGTTGAACCCTGTGGGTTATTATAAGTTGCGCCAGAAGGCCAGAATTTGTTATCCAAATTCTCATTCGGTTCAACAAGAAAATGCTGTGAATATTTTTACAAAACTAACAAATGTGAAGCACAAATGTAAAGCGCTAATACAAAAATAACCTCAGACTAGCTTCGATGAATGAGTGTTTTAAACTGACTTAAATCAACCTAATAATTTTTCCACGGTATTAATCGAGGTATACAAATTTCTGTAATTCTCATTATAGCTCCACAATGTGCCACAGACAGAGGATATGTTCTAGATCCTCAAGGAAATTGCATTTGTCCTCCAGGCTATGGCACGGATGAAGAGGAAAACTGTATTATCTGTCCATTTGAGAAAGGTACTTATAAAATTTGGAACAAACAGTCCAATCATGGAACAATATTTCAAAGTCAACTAGAATGAAAACGAACCTTTTCTTAAAATTCTCACAGGATTTAAATTGAACGAACGAGGAAGATGTATTTGTGCCACTGATAGAGGAATGATAGTCGACGAAAGAGGCAACTGTGTCTGTCCAGAAGATAAGGGATACAGATTAAGAAATGGATACTGTGAAGCGATTCCTCCAACTGTTCCACCAGGATGCGAAAATGACGATGAATGCCCTAATGACAAATATTGTTATCTAGGAAATAGAACTTGTCAAGACCCTTGTGCTATCAAAGTATGCGGCGCTAGAGCTAACTGTGTTGCCATTCACCACCAAGCAGTTTGCTTGTGTCCAGATGGATACACAGGAAACCCTCTGCAAGAATGTTATGATACAGGTATCGGAAGTTTTTATTCAAATTTAAAAGTTGGCATTTTAATTTATTTCTTACTGACTGTTTATCATTTCCTTATAACGAAATAGATAAGAGATTCCGAACAGACTTCCCCACGCCGGATATGACAGTTAATTGTCTTGCTGATGGAGTACAAGTGGATATTAGTATGCAAGGTGGTGGACCAGGCTATTCAAACTCCAGTGATTTCAACGGGCTATTATATGTGAAAGGATATTCGAAAGATCCAGACTGCCGTAAGACAATACAATCTGAAAATGGGCCAGTAGACTTCAAGGTCAAATTCGGGACGTGTGGTCTAGAGCATAAGGATGTAAGTTGTGATAACAATTTAGATGTCCACAAAAATTAAAGAATTGTTTATTTTCGAAATTAACTTATATTTTGCTCGTACAGGGAGATGCTGGATTTATACTTGTTATTCAGAAGCACCCCAAACTTGTGACGTATAATGCTCAAGCTTATCATATCAAATGCGTGTACATGACCGGAGAAAAGACTATCACGCTAGGATTCAACGTATCTATGCTGACCACTGCTGGAACAATCGCTAATACAGGCCCTCCACCAACTTGTGTTATGAAAATCGTTACAGCCACCGGCGGAGAAATTAGCTCAGCTGAAATCGGAGAATCACTCATGCTCCGAGTTGAAGTACAGCCGGGGTCTATTTATGGAGGATTTGCGCGAAACTGTGTCGCAAAGACTATGGATGGAGATGGTGAGAATGAGTATCTGGTTACTGATGAAAATGGATGTGCTACGGACCCATCTATATTCGGAGAATGGGAAGTTGACCCCGATAATCAAATATTACTTGCTCACTTCAATGCATTTAAATTCCCTAGCAGTAGTAGTATAAAATTCCAATGTAACGTTCGAGTTTGCTTTGGAAAGTGTCAACCGGTGAGTACAGAATTCTTCATCTTTGGATTTGCTTTAAAACCAATGAAAGTTGAATTAATGCATCTAATGGCTGTTGGGTAAATTTACAGGTTAATTGTCGTGGACAAAATGCTTTCGGAAGAAAGAAGAGACAGGCAGAGACAAGAATATTTGATGACTCCGACGTGAGCTTATCATCCTCAGTTTCAGATTATCCTCAGGGCCAGACAAGAGAAGAAGTTACAGTGCAGTCAAACCCTATCTTAGCATTGGAACGTCGAGAAGAGCCTTTGTTAGATCCATCTGAAGGTAGTATAAATATTAATTATGAGTCAGTTTGAATTTTTATTAGTTTTATATCAATCGAACTAAAATGATTTTTAATTTTCCATTCTTTCAGCACCTCAAGTACAGAAAGAAGAAGTATGTGTTTCGATGGTCGGCTTCATCATCTCCCTTATCATAACTGCACTGCTTGCACTAGTAGCCGTAGCTGTAGCCGTCTCATGCTGGCTGCTAGCATATCGTAGAAGACCAAAGGCAGATGGTCCTCTTCCGCATCCTCCAGAGTTCCCCAATCCACTTTTTACCACACCAGAACCCTTAGCAGAACCATCACCTGATTATCTTTCGTAGTATCGTTTTGTATTTTAGATAGACCAACTATTTGTAATTTGTATCTCTCCTGCACTTTGTACATATTAGAATCTTTCATACAAGGCGAGAGATGTGTTACTGATATTTATAAATGATAGCGAATGTGAAGCTGAGTGAAAGGTTTTTATACATGTGAAGAATGTTTTATACTTGTGCATGAAGGTGATAAAGATAGTGGAATAAGGACGTTTTGATATTGTTATTTGACAAATATGATTATCAGTGAAACTAGGGGTTGGGCTAGTTATTATTATATTAACGACAATTTAGTTTTAGTCAGACAATGTGCTTACAGAAGGGAGTATATCTCGTCGCCATATTAATAGTCTCTGACCGTTAAAAAATATTACTTTGAACCTCACGCAGGCATTTTTAGTATTAATTGAAAAACACCACTACTTCAAGACATAGATCTCTGACACGTTTGTGATTAATCACACTGACTGACATTTTTAAATTAATTTCATAAATCAACGGTTGCGGGACATCCCTCAGTACAATACTCTAATGGACACAAAAATTCCTCGAAGCTGGTTGCTGGTCACTTTGGTATTAATCTATTACTTATACTTCGTTTATGTTTCAACCAGCTACTACCCCGAAGATTACCGTTATGCCGTGTTGTTAATAATTTTCTAGATTAATTGTTTTAAACGTCAATTTTAAGTTCGTTGTTAACCCTTTATTTTAATCGTTTTTGTTAACAGTATTTACCATTACGCGTAACTTAATCATTATTCGTTACTAAAAATTGGTTGGCTTGGCAGTCTTATGTGACTGACACTGTACCCCAATATTTACTGCCGCCGCTAAATAAACTAATTATACATGACTGAGTATATGGTATCCTATTTTATTTGAAATCATATATAGTTGGGATCGATAATAATAAAGAATCAAATCAAATCAATCGGCGTTTGATTTTGATCCGTAATCCATATTCAATTCCTTTGCATGTATGCATGCAGATAAATTTAGCAACGAATTCTTGTCTCAACGAACAATTATTTATTTATTTAGTGATTGGCATTGGGGGTTATAGGATATGAGAAAGCCCAAAATGTGTTTTCATCCCAAAGGGCTACCCCCAATGGTGTTTTGTTTTAAATTTTTATTTTTAAAAAACACTATTTAATTTACGCATATTGCAACGCATCTTTATTCACAAAAAAGTCTAATAAATTAGGTTTCATATAATTTTTTGGTTCCATACTTCCAAATT
>JAQFYJ010000183.1:0-17538 GCA_034694685.1 Isotoma anglicana | reverse complement strand
AATTGCTGATTTTAATCGTTCCTAACATAAACTTGAAGAATTTAATTGTTTTATTAAGACTTTCGTATTCAAAGAAATTTAGTGCTCATTTTTTATAACCATTTCTACAGAGAATTAATTTACAGAGAATCTTCTTGAGTTTAAAAGCTCAAAAACCGTAACAGTTTTTATTTAGGCAACTAAGTCATCACTGAACATGACAATCATGGAAAAAACCACGGTGCAATTAAATAACTGAAGCTGACAGTTAGGACTTTTTAATCAAATCAAAAAGTATCAAAACAATTGGCTTATATTTTACATAATATTGCGATGGTTTGCTTTAATTAATCTTGGTATTTTTGCATTGGCTTTACTCATAATATTATAAAATCATTTGAAGTTTCTTGAAGCAAATCTGATGCAGGTCGAAGAAACTTGACACATTATCATTTTACTTCTATTCTGGTAAATGCGGTTTACATTGCATGATGCTAAATAATAGAAGCTGCTGAGAAATAGCTTCTTCAAAATAATATGAACTCTTCAAAGTCAAATACACGTTTAGCAGAAAGTATCATGCGACTAAGCGTAAAAAAGTTTGGCCTCAATTATGGCCTCAATATGCCAAAAACTAAACCAATAATATTTTAGACTTAATTTCAAAAATTTCATAGAATTTCATCAAACACATTTCACATCACAAATTCGAATAATTATTTTTTTAAATCACCAAACATCTAAAAAAACAAAATTAAATTTTTATCAGTATTGTATTCGAATTATTTTGTAACAAAACTAAAATAATATCCTTCGCCTTCAACTTTACGAAAAGTAACAAATTTAGCTCGATCTAACAATAAGTTGGACTTGAAACTTTAGAACTATGTAATCATTAAATCCTGAAACTGAAGAGTAAGAAATATTCCTTTCATTTTATCCTTTAAAAAGGCCAACCTTTATTTTTGATGCTCATTCTTTTGATTTGCCTGTTTATACCTGCGTTTGCAATATAAGTAAATTCGAATACTGTAGAGCTTAAAATAAAATTAAAGTATGTGCTTGAAATAGGAAATTAAAATTCGCGACATTTAATTACAATTTTATATAATTTAATAAAGCATTTTACTTTATATTGATGATTGGAATGTATGTGTGTTAAAAGATGGGTGATGTTATTATGTAATATAGTATTTAAACTTTTTTATAGAATTATTTACGACTATTCAACATTACGTTTAACAATTTTTGGATTTATTACATACTGAAAAAAACTTTCTTTTACTTTGTTCATTAAAAAAACCAACATAAAGTTGCGAAAATATTTAATCGCATTACATAATTGAAACTTCGGATAAATTCGGATCCAATTTCTCTATTGTCAAAGTTCCGGCTCCGAAAGAGACTATTAAAACCCGGATTCGGGCACGGAGACAGACACATGTTCTCCCGCAACGAAACTTTCAGACTTCTATGCGGATATTTCTGGATTAGTTTTATTTACATGCTTATAAAAGTGTTTTAGTAACTTTTCAAATTGTTATTTGACCATGTAACGTGAACTTCCAAGCACTTCCAGGTTCCTTTAAGATTCTTACCAAAGTTAATAAATTAACGTGCACCTAGTTCCTAAACTTTCACTACTGCAGTTTATTTTCGTCATTACGATTCATAATTATTTTCCTGTTCTTCGGATTGTTAATTTTGGTAAGTCCATATTGACAATTTACTATTCCGTAAATTACTTCATCCACGTTCAACTTCAATATGACTTGTATTATTTTGGTTTGACATTAATGTCTATGATATTTCTTACCAAGTGAAATAGCTTCTCTATAAATAATAAAAATATTTGCTAAAGGATGACAAAGGTAAATTATATTTAGCTTGAACACGTGCATACTATTTTTATTTGCTGCAGATCAACTCCAAGAGCCTTAACTTTTTTACAATCTTCAATTTATTTTAAGAAAATGCAATTCATAAATGACATAAAGGTGTAACTATATATTCATTGCGTTAGAAAATGGTTCAAAGCAGCTGTGAAGCCTTTCTTATCTACGTACAGCGCTTCGTTTATGTAACAGAACAAAAGATTTGTGATTGTACTTTGAACTTTTGTCGCAAGTCTAGACGCTACAAAGTCTGTAAGAGAATTATGAATTACTGAATAATTGAAAATGGTTTTTCTCAAATTTCAGTAAAAAAAAGATTTTGTGAATGGACGATAGAAATAGAAACCAAAAGGGCGAACAAAAAGCACAGTTCAACTCATTTACTATTTAAGTGATTGTGGCTTTATTGTTAAGGAAGAAAGTGACACATTTTTCATGATAATTGATTTAGCAGTGTCGATCGTGAACAATGGAGCCTAAATAGAAATTCCAGAGTGTCATTTTTCTCTCAAAGCTTGTTTTGTGTGTCTCATTCTCCAGTGTGAACCGATTGTCACCCAAAGTTTATTCATTACTGTATAGGTGGGTGGGATCATAAAGCAGCTGAAGATTTAAAGGAAAAAGTTTTCAAGAAAACCCTCAACCTATATTGCCTAAAAATATCTTTAAGAAGTGATTTAAGAAATAAATAATATGTTATTCATCATATTGTTGGGACTTGGGACAGCTTGGATCGTAGGCTTTGGGTTATTCTGCCTATTCTTGAGAAAGGTATGCAACATTGATAAAAGGATTTAACGGCATATCCTATGTTGTAATACGACTATGGAAAATGTCCAAGCAATTAAGGGTCTTATTTATAACAATGGATTCTTTTGTTATTCCCTTTTAAAGCATCTGCAAAAGCGGAAAGGTTTCCAAGCTCAAACAGAAGACCGTATTTCAATCGGATTATTCCATCCTTACTGCAACGCAGGTAGCGGTGGAGAGCGAGTTTTATGGGTGGCCTTGAAGTGCCTTCAAATCAGGTAAAACATCTATGAAAAGGTTTTTTAAGAAAATAAAAAAATTCAAGAAAGTAGTTAGAAACGTTGTTAAGAAAGTATTAAAATTGTATTTTGTATGCACGAGGTGCGAGAGTGCATTTCTCTTTATGGATTCCCTTCCAGCAATTTTATGACTTTAAAAAAGTGGAAATAAAAATTCCTCATTGTTAGTTTATTCTTGTGTCCATAATAATTCCATCTGCATAATAGTTAATATTTTTCCCATAGGTATCCCAGCTCTCAATTCATCCTGTACACAGGGGACACGGATGCCTCTCCCGAGGAAATTCTTGCAAAGGCCAAGGAGCGATTCAATATCGTTCTTCCACTCCCTGTAGAATGTGTCTATTTACATAAGCGGAAATGGGTGGAGGCTCGACGTTATCCAATTTTCACACTCCTAGGACGAAGTTTAGGATCAATTTATTTAGGAATGGAAGCCTTGTCCAAATTTGTTCCCGGTAATAAACTATTATGATTTATGCACCTTCACCTTCTCTCTTCCTTCCATTTTTATAGCCACCCTTATTTAATAGCTTTTAGTTGAGTTCAATCCTACGTTGAGTGCTGTGAAGTGAAAATACCTAAGCTATTGTGTACATGACATTATGATGTTTTTCAGATGTTTACATTGATACAATGGGCTACACATTTACTCTTCCAGTATTTAAGTATCTTGGGAAATGTCGCGTTGGATGTTATATTCATTCCCCTACGGTCACAACAGATATGCTGCATAGGGTCACAAGTGCCATGAGATGTGACTTTGGGTCGTACGGAACTAGACCCGCTGTCTCAACCTATTCAATAAAGTCAATCACAAGATTGATGTATCATAAACTTTTTGCTAAGTTTTATGGCTGGGCTGGGCGGTCTAGTGACATAGTCATGGTAAATTCCTCCTGGACTGAAGAACATATCAATCAAATATGGCAATGCCCTTCGAATACTTATCGAGTCTTCCCTCCCTGTGATGTCGAAGGCTTTAAAAACGTTTTAAGGAGAAATGACAAAGAAGATGATCTGATCAACAATAGCTCTAAACCAATTAAGATAATTTCACTGGGGCAATTTAGATCTGAAAAGGATCATCCTCTTCAAATCCGCACGTTGTACCAATTGCGTGAAATCCTACGTGAAGATGAATGGGCTAGGATTTGTTTGGTCATAATAGGCAGTTGTAGACATAAGGAGGACGTTGCACGAGTGAAGGACATGGAAGATCTATGTAAACATTTGTCTGTTGAGGAAAATGTCCAGTTTAAAGTCAACATCTCTTACGAGGAGTTAAAAGCAGAGTTGGGAGATGGATTGATTGGCATTCACACGATGTGGAATGAACAGTTTGGCATAGGTGCGTTCTCATTTTACCTCAATAATAATCTTTGTCTCATCAGCTTTTTTTCCTCTTCCTTTTCTTATCGTTTTTTATTCAATCATCATGCATTTACAGTTTATTGCATTAATTTTTTTTCTCTATATGAATTACTAACAGGGGTTGTTGAAAGTATGGCAGCAGGTCTGATAATGGTAGCAAACCGTTCAGGTGGCCCAATGATGGATATTATAATGGAGTATGATGGATCCAGAAATGGATTTTTAGCTACTGATGAAAACGATTATGCAGAAGCAATCAGAGGGATAATTCATATGACACCCGAGTGCCGATCTGTCATAAGGAACCAAGCGAAAGCATCTGTGGAGAGATTCTCTGAGAGGCAATTTAATAAATCATTTCTGGAAGCCATTCAAGCATCTTTGATTAAATAGAAATGAATAAAAATACTTTTTGTTTCCACTTTAGTGAATTTTTCTATTTTACTACATTAAATGGTCAAACACCTATTGAAAGAACAGAACTTCTTGTGTAAAACATAAAAATCCTTGTTTTTATCCCGTATAGCTAAATAAGACGTGTGTTCATGCTGGTTGTTGATAATCTTAATCGCATCCATATAATAAGAAGCTTATTACGTAGACCCATACTTCATTGGGATTTCTTTACCTGGCCTAGCCATCACATCACATTACATTGTGTCCATGTCCTCCCTGGTAGGTTCCATTCAATTCAAAAACTCGTATTAAACTTGTTAGTTCAATGTTCACTTTGACTTTTCTTAACTTGAGTTAATAGTTGGACTTGGAACAATGTTACATTGGATCCACATATGAAAGTACAAACACTAGAGAAGAAGTTGGAAAAAGATGAGTGTTCTTTTGGAGTTGACGGGTTGGCTTGGCATTGATTTACGAAGGGTTGTTTAGTCAGGTAAGCCTCAGCATGAAGAAAAGGCATAAGCTGAAACGCTATTTGAGACGAGGAATGTACAGAGTATAATAATCCCTAATATAATAATAGTATACACACATTTATAACGTAGTCTTAATATTATTATCACATAAGAAGATGAGGGTTAGTTAAGTCGCCCTTTTCTCTGTGTGAATGGAAGAATCATATAGGTATGAGTTAGTTTGTAGTAAATAATAGAAAGCATATCTATAAAAGCTCCTTCTTCTCATAGAATAAAATACTCATTACATGTAATGCAATCCAAAAATTCAAGAACCATTGGAAGTTTAGAAGTAACAAGCATCATGTGTATTTCGGACAGACGGACAGGTAGTTTATTAACCATGGTTCATGGTATGGATGCCAGAGAGTTGGTTGGATTGCAAGCAAACCTACCTGGTCTGCCTTACCAAGTTGAATTCAAGAATTTTGAAGAGCTTACTATGAACATCATCTCATCATGAGCAAGGAACCCAAGCTGGTTCCAAAGAAATGAACCTTCTTCTTCTTCAACTCAAAACTGAAAGCGTAAAGTAAACCAGCTTTACTAGGGATTAGGAACAATTTTTAATTCTTTTCAAGTGGGAACGAAAAGTTTCTTTTCAACCAATCCTCAACTAACTAAATACTCTGTGTACTTCATCCTGCTCCTTACTTACTTTTTTAATGTTATCGGAGAAAAAGACTCAGAGAATCTTGCTGCTTCTTCTTTTTTTCCTACTTTATTTTATTAACAATAATTCTTAATCGTATGACCCTCTCTGTAGTTACTGTTCACATTCTACTACATATATGTATAGCCAAATACTTGAAAGAACCTTATTTATTCACTCAGGGTTAAAAAATATAATAAGAATGAATATCCATAAATAAGAGTAGCACCCGCAGATGGAGATGAATTATGAGAGTTATCTTTCTTTCCCAACATGGAGTGGTTGGTGGTGGGAAACGTTGGAAATGATGACATGAAGGAGATTTCAAGATGATCTTTAAATCCAACAATAGTTTATTGAAATGCTCTTCTCTTCTTTCTTCCGGAGAATATTTTGTTATTGTAATAAGAAGTTTCATCTCATCCTTTTGTACATGTATTAATCCGTCGTTGAATTCTCAATGCACACATCCATCCATCCATGCATATGCAAAGAGAAATAACAATTCATACATACATTGAATTCGATGATGATGATGATGATGAATAATATGGAAAGCTTCTAGGATATAACATTAGATTAGATTGCTTACTAGAACAACTCTTGAACGATCTAAAGAATCAGAGAGAAGATGAAGAGCATAAGCGAAGCATGTTTCCATCGCTTCATCCTACGAATTTTGGACTCCTTACCATTTCTTCATCGTACTTCGTGGTCAGCGTCGTGGTAAGGTAATAAAAGAGGTGGCTGACGAGGATAAAATATTTCTCTTCGTCTCTTCTAAAGCTCCTTCAAGTTCCTTTCTTTAAGATGAGATGTTGTTCGACCAGAGAGAGTCAGACTAGACCTGACCAGACCCAGCAGGGTATTCAGTTCAGTCAGGTTGATTGTTGTTCTCTTCCATCATCTTCTTCATCATCATCATCTCAACCTTCCTACCTTTGTACTTAATAAGAAACGCTTACCTAACCACCTTTTCTCAACTTACTTCTTATTTATAAATGTTTTACAAAACTTTTAAAGTTGCTCTTCTTAAAAAAAAGAGAAGGAAAAGAATTCGCAGGGAGCGAAAGGAAATTGATCTTTTGGCACAGAGAATACTGAGCGAATGAGCATTAGGAAATGTCAGATTCAAGTGTAATATCGTCAACCAGACTAGAGTGAACTACCAACTACCTTAGGTAGAAATGATAATAACAATATTCGTTACTTATTTACGTTATACGTTACATTATTCAGTATGATGATTATTATGCTTCTGAGGCGAATGGTAGAATGGGTAGGGTTTTGAATGGTTGTAAACTACTAGAGGGTCTTTTTTGACAGGTAAAAAGAAGTCAGGTAAGTAAGGTAAAGGTAATAAGTAAGATTGTATTGCAATATCTGTATCATCATAATATGTATATACTCACAGTGTATATATAGTGGACAAGTAAGTCTGAAAAAGCTGAAGTTACTTCATATTTCATCTTAGATTCTTACAAAGTTGTCCATATGATGATGATGATGATGGGTAGGTAGAAAGTAAAGGTAGGGTGGAGGATATATTCACTCAGCATACCATTGTCACAGGTATGATTGGTTCATTAGGCCAACAATTCCCCGATCGTGTCCTCCTACTTTCTTCAATCCAACTTGAAAATTTCTCAGCCATTCTTGATTCTTTCTAGTGGTACCAAAAGGCAACAGGTAGGTAGGCTGAATCCCAACACACCAGGTGAGACACAAGGGAGGATTGCATTTAGAAAAGATTTTGAAATCTACTACTAGCTACACACTACAGTATTCTCTCATTGTCAATGTATATCCAGTATAGAGGAATCTCAGACCCGACAGAATAATATTATCCCGACGAACCCTTTTTCTTACTTACTTTGGTAATGCAACGCAGTCCAAGGGTGGTTCGAGGGGTAACCAGTTCTTAAACCCTTACCGTTTTCTTTTCGACTTCAACTTCTCTTTACCTGTCTTCTCTGACTGACCGTACAAAACAGTTCTTACCTTTACCTGCCGGCTTAAGATTAGTTAATAGTAATCCCTAAACATTGATGCTATACTTTAGGTTACTTTACTTTACACAACATTATAAATGTACATATTATACCTTCTCTTACTGCTTTTACACCTCTGTCTCAATGTGTATGTTTAAACTATGGTTCAATATGTATGTATATCTCCTATGCTTCTCGTTTAGGTATTCTTCAACAATGTTAAATGTTGAATCTGTTCAATAATGCTCTTAACAATCCTCATGATGATCAGGAGCATCAAAGCAAGCACAGAGTGAGAAAGAACAACAAACAGTTCATATTCATAGTTTACCTTGTCCAGTGCATAGTTGTTAAAGGTGAGTGAGAGAGAGACACAGCGACATTCCATTTACTTACCAATTACCACCACAAGATATTACTAACTTACCTAGTGTTTTCCCATCACTGAATCTCTTCTCACTTCAACTTTATATTATCAACAAATATAAAATTATTTTTATACGTATTAAAAATAGTACATGAATTTTACTCTTTTCAATCAATTGATAATGCAAGGAATACCTTAGAAAGGTGAATCAGCAAAGAGAGAGAGAACTGTCACTTCAAGAATTGCCGATGTTTGACATGTTTGTAGTATGTGTGTGTGTTTGTACTAGTTGAATCTTCAAGCGTTTTGTTCCTGCTACTACTGAAAGTGGTCACACTGTTACTGGTGACTGGTCACAAGGTGTATGAAATACCTTGATGAAGTTTCCCTAGTAGTTATGCTGTATGGACACAATCCTACACCTTCATATGATTTTCATCATATTACTTTCTACCTTATAATATACACATAACGAAGCTTCTATAGGATAAGTTTTAACGCTGGACTGGACTGGACTGATCAAAGTGTATAATGCTGACAGAAGGTGACTAGAAGTTGATCCTACTGGATTAACTTTTGCACATTAGTAGTAAAATCTACAAGTGAGGAATATTTAATAAGATAAGAGGCGATAGGTACGCTAATAAGTAGAATGAGACGGCGAGAAAGAACACAAAATTGCACTATCTGCGAACAGGGAAATAATTGCAATCCGGTCAATAAACATGATGACGAGGTGAAAATAAACTACATGTAATTGCCGATCATTTTATTCCTTATCACTTGTCCTCATAAAAGTGTCAAGAAAAATTCTACAACATTCCGTTCTTTGACAATACCACTGGAATACCAGTAATACATAATAATAAGTAGGAAGAAGAAATACATATCAATTAACTGTGTCAATCTTTACATATTGTGAATTCATATTTAGCTAATAATATAGTCACAAGGAACAAGTGCTTAGTGCTTAATATGTAATAACTATTTAATTAAAAATAAATACACGATAAAAATCTATGGATAAAAGGAAAAGTTAATTAATCTATGATATAAATGTGTTTCAGTGTGATTATTAATGTTCCATGTTGTTGTTACACTAATTGTGACCAATTGAGAAGTTAACTTTATAATGATATAGAAGCAAATCTTTACGATTCGGATGGTTAAGGAAGCATAAAGGTGTGTACATTACATTTAAGGATCTAAAACTAAACTCAAAACTCAAGTCTCAGCATATCTCACTTACATGTTACTTTTATACAAGCGAATTGTTTCATTTGTGCATGTAAAATTGTAAACCCATCTTCTTCACTCACTCACAGCCACAAGTGTCTGTTACTGGGGTGAAGTAATAAGGCAAATTAACATCTACGAGAAAGAATGTATCGTTTATGATATTATGATGATGATAACAGTGGCACGTTGTATTACAAATCACTAAGAGATTCCAGTGATTATTATTATTGCTTTGTTGTAATTAACAAGAGCCACACATTTTGTTTATTAGTGTTGTGCGGAAATGTTATTTGGGTAGTAAAATCCAACCAGTTTCTCTGCAAAAATAAAGTGCATGTAACATCATCATATTCTTATCTCTTTTCTAATGTCGATGCTTATGTTTGATTGTCAAATTACTTGAGATAAGACCGAATATATTCTAAATAAAATTCTTCCTATTATAGAGACACGCTGAGCAAGGTTGGCAAAGTTCTTCTATGTAATCGTGATAAAGCAATACCTGCCGCATGGACTGTACAATTTATTTAAAATTAAAAGGATGTGAAAAAATAAAGTGGTCAGATTTTTATACAGTTTAAAGTTTAAAAAACAGTTAACATTTAATATGTAAAGTTTAGTGAGTCTTCAGTGTGTTTTTTTAGTTAATAATATGTTTAGCAGTGTTAGAAAATGTGCTCCTGGAACAGATAGAGGTATGATGAGACGAAGGATATGTTAAGAAAGAAGAAATTAAGGACAGGAAGGAGGAAAGTAGTTGCGATTTGTTGGAATGAAATAACAACAAGAATTGAAGAGACATAATAATGTCGTGCTGCTATAGCCGATCCTCTTCTGTGCTTAAATGGTATGGGATCCTTATTTCAGCAATTCTCATTATCTTTAATGTACAAACGGTGGCTAAAGAATTTCGGGATGGAACGCCCCGTTCCTCCGGCTCCCGATCTGTGGACATGCGGGTGGAATTCGAAGTGGAGGAAGGTGTTCCAGTTGGAACCCTCGTGGGTAGAATCCCTACAAAACCCGGATTTACCTACCGGTTTAATGAGAACCTGGAAGACTTTATTTTAAACAGCACCTCAGGGGAGATACAAACTAGGAAGGATATTGATAGGGAGTCATTGCCGGATGACCAGTTTGATGTAGTCATCCTCTCAAGTCAACCAACATACCCCATTGAAGTTCGAATACTTATTAAAGACGTGAATGACTGCGCCCCTTCATTTCCCGAACCTGAGGTAGCTGTCTCATTTCCAGAGAGTGCAATAGCTGGAACTCGAATCTTTCTCGATACTGCAGAAGATAGAGATTCCGGACCTAATGGAGTTCAAACAAATTACAAAATTGTAGATGGTAATGAGGATGGTCACTTTCGAATCGTTGTTACAACAAATCCAAGTGGGGAAGCTCCATTTCTTCATTTGGAAACTACGGGTAAACTTGATCGAGAGACGAAGCCTTTTTATCGCCTCAATATTTCTGCAGAAGACGGTGGAAATCCACCCAAACTTGGATTTCTCATTGTAAACGTGTCCATAAATGACGTAAATGATTTCCAACCAGTTTTCACCCAAAGTCAATATTACGTTTCATTAAATGAAAGTGTCCCCCTTGGAACAGTCGTGCTTCAAGTAACCGCTACAGACAACGACGAAGGAGAAAATGCCCGAGTTTCATATTATCTTTCGGAAACCGAAGATCAATTTAACATTGATGCAGAAACTGGAATAATTACAACAAGTCAAACCCTTGATTGCCCCAAAAATTGCCCCCATAGCCAAGGAAGTTGTCTTAAAAGTTGTGTATTTACAGTCTTCTCAAGAGACCATGGTACACCTAGACAGGATGGCAGAGCTTATGTAACAGTCACATTAGTGGAGTCTAATCATCCCCCGGTAATAAAATTCCGATATTTTCCACGCGATGCGAATAATGCTAATGTATTGGAAACTGCTCAGAATGCAAGTGTTGTTGCAGCTATTTCCGTGGTCGATATGGATGAAGGCCCTAATGGAGAAACAGTTGTCGAAATTGTCTCGGGTAATGAACTGAAACATTTTATTCTTGAGTCCACTCCATCATTTCAGCTCGTAAGAACAAATGGAGTCTTAGACAGAGAGAAAATCCCCATGTACAATCTAACAATCACAGCTCGAGATAAGGGAACCCCTTCATGTAGCTCTACATCATTTTTAATAATAGAAGTCAATGACGACAAAGACCCCGAGATTTCCTTTGCAAAAACTGAATACTCAGCCGTACTCAGGGAGACCGTTCCTGTGGGCACTTATGTGGCCAGCATAACAGCAACAGATGAAACCACAAGAACCAAATCGCAGGTCATTTATTCAATTGTCTCGGGTAATGAAAAGTTGTGGTTTTATATCGACCCCAGCAGTGGTTTACTTACTACGAGAGCCCCATTAGATCGAGAACAACAGGGAACAGTCCGACTCAAAATTTCCGCAAGGGATGGTGGCCCTTATCCCAAATACGCCCATGCTCAAATCAAAATCACCATTCTAGATGAAAATGATGAATACCCCCAATTTCTAAATGACAAAATGGAAGTAACTTTATCTGAAGATATACCACCCGGTTCTCTAATAGCATCAATCACTGCCACCGACCATGATCAAGGAACCAATGGTACAATCACTTATGCGTTAAGTATGCAAACGGAACTTACATATCCTGACCAGTTTCATATTGATTTAAATTCGGGAAAACTTATCACTCGTTCAAGATTTGATAGAGAAACTTTATCTAAATTTGAAATCCAAATCATTGCAAAAGATCAAGGAAGTCCACCCCTCTCTTCCACAGCTACAGTTCAACTTACTCTCAAGGATGTGAATGACAATGCTCCGAAATTCTACCCGGTTGAATATTTTATAACAATCCCAGAGAACTTTCCTGTGGGAAGTAGCATTGGACAAGTAATAGCTAAAGATCCTGATCAAGGTATAAATGGAGCAATTAGATACAGAATAGTTTCATCAGCAGATGCAAAATTTTCCATTGATGAAAAAACAGGAAAATTAATTCTCAAAGAAAGTTTAAAGAATTCAAGAACGAAATCTTTCCAAATTCAAATCTCAGCTACAGACGGTGGTGGAAAAACAAGTGAGGATAATGCCATTGTTGAATTAATTTTGGAATCATATGACACGGAATCGCTTAAATTCTCAAAAGAATTTTACACCTTTTCAATAACCGAAGACTGGGGACAAAAGAGCTCAAGTAAACCACAAGAAATTGGTAAAATTGAAGTGATAAATGATTCAAACTCTCCCAACAATGTAAAATACACAATAATAGCTGGCGATCCCAACGGAGTATTTACTTTAGATCAAGGAACTGGCTTGCTCAAAGCATCTAAATTGATAAACCGTGAAGAGAAAGCAAGTTATACTTTGGTAGTATTAGCAAGAAAAGGAATGATTCATGGTTCTTGTGCAGTTACTATAACCATAACTGATGTAAACGATCAAATTCCTAAATGGAATTATGCACAGTTGGAAATTGACATTCAGAAAAATGCTCCCATAGGTGATGAAATTATTGTAATGAAAGCTATTGATTTGGATGAAGGTCTAAACTCCAAAATAATCTACTCCCTTACATCAAATCCTCAAAAACTCTTTACAATAGACAACTCCACAGGACTTATCACATTGACAAAGTCTCTTCGCCAAATAAAGGTAAAAGAGATTGATTTAGAAATCACTGCAACGGACATGGGAGCAAAGCCTTTATCATCTAAAAGGAGTTTATTGGTGAAAATAAAAGAAGTGAATGAACATTCACCAGTCTTTGATCATTTCTCGTATGAAACATCCCTCATGGAGTCAACCTCAGTAAATACAAGGTTCTTCTTGCTAAAAGCAATGGACAAGGACACAGGAGCGAATGCAGAAGTCAGATATGAGATCATGGATGGAAATAAAGCACAAAAGTTTGGAATATTTCCTGATGGACATCTCTACGTAAAATCTCATTTAGATCGAGAGAAACAAGATTACTATTCTCTAACCATCCTTGCCAAGGATCATGGAACTCCTGAAAGATCATCCATTGCTTCATTTGTCATTCACATCATTGACGAAAATGATATGCCACCGAAATTCTCGAATTCAAGCTTTACATTTTACATAGCTGAAAATGAGCCCTCGGGTACTTATGTCGGGAAAGTGAAAGCAGTAGATGGGGATATTGGAAGGAATGCAGAGCTTACTTATCGTTTTATAAATCCACAAAATGATTTCTTCGTTGATTCGAAAAACGGTTTCATAAAAACGCTTCGACCATTTGATCGAGAACATCTTTTCCAGCTAACAGGCCAAACTCACATGGTACTGGATGTAAGTGTGAATGACAATGGTGTTAAAAAGCTGAAGGATAAAGCCCAAGTAATAATTTATGTAACGGATGTAAATGATAACTCACCAAAATTTCCACGCAATTCATACACAGCCCAAGTGTCAGAAGATGCTCCGATTGGATCACAAGTAGTGCGAGTGACTGCTAGTGATTTGGACGAAGGACTTAATAGGGATGTGTTTTTCTACATAAGTGAAGGAAATGATGCGGAAAACTTTCAAATCGACGGGGCAACAGGGCATATCTCATTAGCCAAAGGAATTGATAGAGAAACTCAAGATCAATACGTGCTAAAGGTCGTAGCTCAAGATATGGCTGAGAAAATGCCCCTCAGCTCTTCAACTACAGTTAAAATTGATGTTTTAGATGCAAACGATTGTGCTCCACAGTTTCTAACCACGTTCACCAGGTAATTATCAATCACCTTTCCTCTATCATCTCATGATTCGGCTATAATCTATCTACTTTAGAAAATTGCTCTTTGAATGATTTGCCTTGTAATGATCACGTAGCTTATTGTCAATGGGAAAGTATGATTTGATTTGCAAATTCGATTAGAACAGATTGTTCAATTTTTTTCAACTCAATCTTCTAGTTAAACTATATTATTTTAAAGTACTCATTGTACCCGACATTTCATGATCTCTAATGTTCATTCTTTCCTTTGTGTTTTTATTATTGTCTTCTTTAACCACATTCAGCAATGGTTTATGCATATATTTTTAACAATTACATCTCTTACATTCCAATAATACTATGCATATTATTAGCTTTACTATATAAGTACTAACTAATACAGCTCTTTCTCATAGGAAGGATTATAACGTTATTTCTAAGCAAATATTTTTGATGATGATTTTTTACAGTTTTGTTTAACAAACGCATTTTAATTGAATCCGCTTTGACACGATTTATTTAAATAAATTCAGGTTGTTAAAGGAAGAGAATAGTACGGTGGATGAATCTCAATCTGACAGTTTGATACGAGTAATTGAAACTACACCGACAAATACGGAGTTAATTAAATTTCAAGCAAAAGATGAAGACCTGGGAAATAATGGACAAATAACATACACTCTCACAGGTGGAAATCGACATGATACATTTAGAATCAATGAAAAAACCGGAATTCTTTATCTAAACAAACAATTAGACTATGAAAAGTATACAAAGTACACCCTAACTATTACCGCATCAGATTCAGGCAACCCAAGACTTTCCTCGTCCATTGATTTCAATGTAGAAGTTCAAGATTTTAATGATTGTGCCCCACAATTTCCATCCACATCTATTGTTAGACAAATTCAAGAAGGAATTCCATTGAAATCTCCAATCGTCACTGTCACAGCAGATGATCCCGACTCGGGAAGAAATGGGAAAGTAAAGTATTCAATAAAACATCAAGAACCTCCAGGAAATCATTTTGGAATTGATTCGGATCGAGGAATGATTCATACTTTAATGCCAATCGATAGGGAATTCGCAGATACTTTCCGACTCACAATTGTAGCTGAAGATCAAGCTATTCCAACCTCTCTTCGACTTTCATCTGAGAAATTGGTTACTGTAATTGTGGAAGATCTTAATGACTGCGAGCCAAAGTAAGTATTTTGTTTGTTAACTTTTATTTTAATTCAGTGGTTAAATTCTTTCATAGTCTAACTTATGCATGTGGTTTATTCGGAGGTTATGTAGATTAAATATAAATATAACGCTGTAAAATAACCCCGAGTGATTTTGTCTTTTTAGATTTACATGCTTGAATGCAGCAGTAGTAAGCAAGAATTCTGAGCCCTCGAAGGAAATCATGCGAATCAGTGCAATAGATTTGGACTCAGAATCCAACGGAATGGTGACATATGATCTTGTCAGTGGTGATAACAGTTTGTTCAAGTTAGATAGGATTACCGGTTCTCTTGTTTTGAGAAGAGGGATAATGAATATTCAGCCAAGATATCAGCTAACAATACGAGCAACGGATGAGGCGATCCAATCACAAAGGAAATCTTCGGATTTATATCTGATAATTCTCGGAGTTTCAAACGAGAGTGGTGCGACAGGACTTAGTTTTGAGAAGCAATTGTACTCAGGTTCAATTTACGAAAACGAACCTGTGGGTACATCCATTTTAACAGTGTCAGGCTCTTTGAATCAAGGATTCACGACGGATAATCCAAGCATAGAATATTACATTACAAACATCAGTTCTCCCGACGGGATTTTGCAAAACAGGCTCTTTGACATTGATGTGAAACGTGGAATTCTTTCGACAGCTGCAATTTTGGACAGGGAAATGGGTGTATGGAATTTCCATATCGAAGTTTACGCCATTATTGTGAGTGCCGGAGGACTCCACACTGCATCAACCAAGGTAAGTCTCTTTTTCCTACTATTAAGAAATATTCAAGAGTTTTCTTGTATGCACATGTTTCCTCATTATAAACGGTTGGTCAACAACATCCATGGATTTTATGCCGACTTGATTTTCCACGTCTCTAAAAAGACCCCATAAAATCGACAGATTCTACGAATGCTTGGCTGGAATATACAGAATAACAAGTTGTTATTATTTAGTATGATAATTTAATAGCTAGAAAGAGACGTGGCTTTTAGATGATCTTTTAGATTTTACGGGTATTTTCCGCATGCATAGCGAATTGGTGTTTCGAAATAGATAATGAAGTGACCTGCAGGTTGCTGTGGTGGGTATCAAAGATGGGCATCATGGACGGCTTCTTAATGTAGATTTGCTTTTTTGATTATTATTAAAGAGAAATATAAAAGAATCTGTTATAGCAGTTAATCGTGAGGTTAGTATGGAGAGGAACTTAAGCCGACTACAAGATAGACAACGTAACAAAGATTCAATGTGAAAAGCTAATTTGAAAAGATAGCATTTGCATTTGCATAGACTCATGCAGAGTTGGCTCGGTTTAAAAATTTCGTACCTTGATTTATAAAAGAGATTCTGGAAAATTTTCCGGTTATGTAAGTTTTCTTGCGAGTTCTTCGCTGCAGGATACTAGCAGGTTATTGCGAGACAGCATCAGAGTCAAAAATATATGACATAATATATTAAACATCCGTCTCTTTTGTGGTACTCGAGTGACTTTCCATTCTTGCAGTCTGCCCTTTTCCATTGACCAGTTTTTCATACTAATCCAAAATGACTAATATTTATGAGATGTTTTTTGCACCATCGACTGCACAGAGCCCCAAACTTAATTTAATGATATTATGGGGAGATTTTTCTTTTTTCTTATTACTCTTTCTTTCCCCCGGGATTCCAATCCCAACCTCCGGTCTTCTTTTCTTTGCATTATGTCAGTCTGGTTCTACTCATGCAATTCGCCTTGACGTTCGGAACCACCCATCGGGAAACTGACGTGAATGTGTGATAAAAATTATGCAAAATTCTGACTTGTAAGTACTCTCCATAACATTACACTCTAATTTAGTGTATTGCATTCTGCTACAGCTACAACTGTATTATTAGATATACATTAATCAAACTGTGGATTAAAAAAGGATTTTCCTGCGAAAATATTATTTCAAAGCGATTATGCTTTCATAGCTAATCAGATCAATGTCCTTTCACAGTTACTACTTCCAAGACCATCATGCCTAATTTTATCAAACCATTGATGAAAGCCTACAGGCTCTGGATTTTTCATTATTCCTTCTTTTACGTTCTT
>JAQFYJ010000182.1:0-17600 GCA_034694685.1 Isotoma anglicana | reverse complement strand
ATGGTCTAAAATGAATTTAATGTACTAAAGGAGGTCAAATTTCATGTTTTTTTAAAGGATTGCAATAGTAGATAAAATTCAATTGTTTCAAAGTTTTCAAATTTCGTTTTAAAATGTTCTTTTGTTTCAAAAAGTTCTACTGAAGTCTAATAAAAGTCGACAAAGAGCTTTCGCTACTTCTTTATGTCCGTTTTGATATGGTTTATTTAAGTGTCTTTCGCCTTCTACAACAAAATTCATTCATTTAAAGTTGAGCGAAATTTGATGATTTGAGGATTTAATATGTCAGCGTTTTATCTTTTTTCATGTTGATTTCATAGTCTTTGTATTTTTATGCAGCCAAACTCCGATTTCGGAATTTATTTGTCAAGGATGTCAAGTTTTCATAAAATATTTTTTTGAAGTAATCTCAACATGTATCCGGTTGACGGACAAATTAAAGACTATCGACTATCTTCAGTGCATATTTATTTTTGGAGAATAAAAGTTCATGCAGAAGCTCGAAGATTGTGAACGTACTACAAATAAAAAACTGTTTATTATCAGCAATTTCTTGTTTTAAAGTACATATACGTTTAATGAAGCTTATTAAATAACAAAATGATATGATTGCAATTGCATTGCATTGCGTGACAAATGGTCACTTAAAAGAGACTAAAAATCTTAAATTTGAAGCTAGCACTTAATATTTAGGGATCTATTATAATCAAAAGTGATACAGGGAATGAAAGCGGTGACATTATTTATCAGAGGGCCAAATGTATGGTCCCTTGAATGTGTTACTGTTACTTTTAATGAATTTTACTCTTGTCATGCATTAACTCATGACATCACATATCTTGCAAGATTAACAAATCAACTGACCACACTGTGTCACTTTACAATAGGCACGTATTTAGTAGTATCTGTACTGTATATTATGTAATAATAAGCAGTATATGTGTTTATCCTTAATTTAGTATTATTAAGAGCAAAAATCGTACTAAATGACTTATAGCTATAGAGCCTCTTGAGAATTACAGTTTTATTATTACCATTTTGGTTTAGCTAGAAAACTATTTGTGGATCAGCAACCCTTATATTTCTAGTAATACATCGTAGATAATACAGATAATAATATTTATTTCAGCGTTGACGCATCATTTTTTTTATTGAAGAAAGCTGAGAAATGTGGAGTTAGTGTTTTGCTCGTGGCTGGAAGCAAGTGGAGAGTCAGAAGAAGTCATTTTAACAGTCTCTCATAGTCACTGCCACTTATTAGCCCAATTAAAGTAGTTTCTGGAACAAGATCTTGCAGATCCACACCAAGTTGCTTCTTTCAAAGGTGGACATGGACGACCTCCACGGCGAGCATGAGCTAGAACGCTACGACTTCGAGTCATCTCTCCTAAGCCACAACTCTTGGTGCAAGGAGTCCAGGAGGACCAGTCCGAGACGATGCAATCCTTTGGTGGTCCTTGACAAAGCACAATTTCCCTTTCATTTACCATTTCATGTCAAAAACTTAAAGAATGTGTGAAAAAGGATATGTGCGACCTAAATGGCACGAACTTGAGAAGGATCCCTAACCTCATAATAATTTTATATACAAGGTGCTTGGACATACATAGTAAAACGACATAGAGGAAAGGACGAGAAAATATTTGGGTGGCTTACTTGGCCATCTATCACCGTTCTGTGGTTCGCTAGCGGTGGTGGTGGTCAGGTAACATATATATTATGTAAAGAGTAATATTATGGAGTTGCTATAAAAAAAAGAAACTTACGGAATTTCTTTAGTTTCCGTTTCTTATCTCGAGAAATGTCCTTCTTTTTCTTTTCTGGAAATGGAAGGTACTCTATAATGTTGTTGGACTGCTCCTTTTCTGCCCCATTTGACATTGACGAAGAGGCTGAAGCACTTTTTAAATTGGTTTCCCTTGGACGGGTCTCTGGATCGGTCACATCATTGTTCAAAATCTCTGGCTCTGGGTGATGAAAAACTTCACTCAGCTCGTACTCCTTTACCTTATTGTTCGAAAGAAATAAGAACAAGGCTGCTATCAGAAATTACGTCAATCTGACTTAGCCCTTAGTTGTTCCTGAGTCCCTACTGCATGCGTTACTAACTGCTTCACGTAGTTCTCTAGTCTATGTGCTCTCTACCTTTCTCTCCCATTCTTTCTCGTCACAGGCCAACAGAATAGACAAGAAAAATTACATTTTTTCCTCAAGTTCGTCTGATAAAAATCCCTAACACAACAGAACACGTACACGCGGCACTGGTTATTTGTTGCAAGCGTTCCCAAAGTGCTAATTTGTTTTGAGCTGGGAATTTATTTGAGAAGCGTCCATGCCTGAAGGCTTTAGCCAAAAGCACATATACAAACATATTATAGCATCTTTCTCTCAATTTCTGACTAGTAGAGAGGTACGATAATACTAACTACACGACAAGTTAGAGAAGTTTGGATTAGATGTTGTTGGCTTGTGATCGTTCTGCTAGTCGTGGGTGAGGGAGTGAATTTTTACCCTGAGATGGGTAATAAGTTTAAGTGCAATGTAATCTGTCCCTGTAGCAAATAAGAGATTTAAAAAGAATTTATGGAAGTACAGTAGAAATGTAAATAATGTGAAGTAAGCCATAAAATCCAGGAGGAGCCACGACATATTACATCTGGAGACAGATATGGGCTTTATATAAATGAGAAAGGGAGAAAGTACCTTGAGAAAGTGGAAGGATGCGATGGGTGGCAATGTTTCTCTGTCAGGGTAATAGAAAGACGAGGCAGGATGGTCGGGTTGACGCGGTGTAAGCCGTCTCACTACCCCACGGGGCTCTGTGGGCCAATTTGGACTTGTGAAAGTTAAACCTACATTCGTACCATAAACATTTTTATTCTCCCCCCAAAATAAATTGGATAAATTACGGAATCTATCTTCAAGAGACTTACCATTGTCGCTTCCTGCATCTAATGGATCAACCTGACCAAATAAACTAATTAATTTATTGACTTCCACACAAACCCCCACCCCAGATACATTCACTTAATTCTCTATAACAAGAATCCAGGCACTTTTCTCATATTTACAGCTATCTATTCTACTCCTGATTACTCTTCATACCCCTTTCTTTCACCATTTATCCTTCACATTTTAATTCACAATTTCAAAGAATATAAAAAAAATCAGCAATTACTCTTCATTGCAATAAAAAATTCTTTTAAACTTCCAGAACTTTTCTCAATTTCTTAAAAAAACAAAGTTTCAACTAATCTCTCATTAAACTACCTTACTTAATTTCACGCCTAATTTGAAATGACTTAAGTTTAAACGATCAATGAGCAAACAAAATTCAACTCTTCAAAGAAACTTCTTGTGTCCACAAAACTTCTCGATTTTAACTTTGGCTCAAGGCGAACATTTTTTTTGGCAATGCTTTCCATATCCTGTACATTTTGTTAAATAAGTACAAACTTTAAAAAAACACCCTTTTCCTGGTTCCCTGTGTATAAGCTTCAAAGAATACATACTATCCACCCTTTTAGAGAATGATTTTCAAAATAAACTTGCAATAAGTTATGATAATACATAAAAAAAATAATTGATAATAAGCACCTCAATCATAACGCTGTCAATCCACCGTCCATTCGAGCAGAGATCATAGCTGTTGATTCCAATAAACCAGTCGGGTGAAGGGACCACTCTCGAGATTAACGATACCTTGTCAAAAATAGAGAAATAATACACCGTTAAGATACATTACAAATGATATAAGACTAAATTGACCATTAAACTGAAAACAGTTTAAGATTGGATGAGCTACCCCTTGTACTATTTACTTGCTATAATTTCATAGATTATATTTAGGTATTTCTCTTATATAAGATGAAGCATCTGTAGACAAATAGCTCTCGCTCAGTTGCACTAATGGTGAGTTAGAGTTTGGATGGAAGGTCCAGGGAAATTAGTAAGATTGATGAAACGGGGAAAAAGTTAGTTTGGAATTAGACGGCTACTCTCCTCTATCCCTTATATAAGAGAAAAGAGAAAGTTAGAGGGAGAAAGCCGTGAGTGAACGTCATTCATTCATCCATGCAACCGATTCCTAAACTTTTCTAAGGCAGTTTACTTGCGGTAACCCTTTTTAAATCTTCCCATATCCAACCAATATTCGAAGTAGAAGTAAGTGTATTTATGTAAGGATGGGTAACAACGTTCCTCCAATGGAACGTGTCCAACAAAGTACAACAGTTTTGCTGTGGGAAAAAAAGTTGCAGGAAAGGGACGGTCCAGCTAGCCTTCCATGGAGAGTTCCATTCCAAAGTACAATCTTTCATTTCTTTTTCGTCATTCCTTTTCGCTTCAACTCTCTCATGTTCATTCATACTTTATCGCTAAGCCCTACTTGCTTTCTCAAAATGACCAAGCACCCCAACGGGAGGTGAATCTTCCAAGGATATTATTAACCCTAAATATAAAAACTAACTTGGTTATACGTTTTCCGTTCTGAAACTAATAAAATGGGGGAACGATTTTAAACAGCTCGCCAAATAGATTTAGGGAAGGATTGTATGGTTTCTGACTAGCTTAGCATCATTAATTGAAAATTGCTTTATTTCAAAATCTGTAGAAAAATTTTTCAACATTTTAGAATAAGCCTTTGAATAATCCAGCAAAACATAAGGAACTGAAATAGGGACATTGACAAATGTTATCTTTTTGTTTGACGAGCTAACAATACTAGAGGGACACAAGATTGAAATTCAGAAGTAGGCAACAAGACAAGAAAAAGTTGACCTATGAGGTGATACGCTGTAAAAGTTATTACAGTCCTGTGTACCTCATACTCCATGCAATTTTATTATATCGGACAGAAGCAACTCTTAAAAGACAAAAATCACTAGGGGAGAAAGTGGAATGGGAAGACAGGGTCCTAAAGTAGATTTTAATAGACGACTGGAAGAAAAGATTGTATGGAGAAAGGCTGTGACAAGGCGTGTGTACTAGTTGTGGTGGTGGTTGTTAACGGTAATGAAAGTCCTGTGTGGGGATAGAAGGACTTGATTATCTTCAACCGGGACAGGCTCATTTGTTCCCGTGAAGGCAGGTAAAAGGGAAACCAATTTCAGAGATGAAAAGAAATAAAAGAACTGGGAAAGAAATCACAGTTTTCCCCTTCAGGACTTGTCAGTCCCTCTTCTCTGTTCCACACACAAATGTCCCTGTACTGTTTCTCTAATGTCCCATCCTACACAATCTACCACCTTGTGAACTTCGGATATCTAACATATAGTCTTATACTATGTACTTAGATTTAGCTCTAGCTTCTAGCTAAATATTACATTACTTTCTACTATATATATATATATATATATATACAAATATATTTCTACCAATTCACAGGGTACACATTGACATAACTATAACTTCTTGCAAGAGAAGGAACTCGCTAAACGGGAAACTTCACTGGGTAATAATAATAATAATAGCAATGTGCAATGGTCGAAAAGATCATTGCATAGCTGGCTGGCTGGCTTGGTTGTACGAGGTCGTATTCAATAGGAAGAAATTGAATGAATACTTGTCCAAAAAGAAAGATACTAAATATTGCTCATTCGTTGAAGGACAAGGAACAATTATTAATGGGTGGATTCATATCAATACAAATACATGGATGAAATTTGCCATGGGAAAATATCCTGAGAAATTTTTCTCCAAAAATGGAGCACAGCTATTGATTCGTATAGTAAATGTTAGTTTAAGAATACTGTAGGATAAAGAGAAATATGAGGTAAGTGTAGCTAGGCATTATTTCATGACGATGTGCTGTTATTCTTTTTATGGGTAAAAATTATTTTTTCCTCACCCTTGAATGATTTCCATCGACAAAGAATTCAGCATGAGTGCTTCCAACTCCTTTTAGCACTGATGGAGCAATGAATTCATCATAAATTCCTCCTTCTCCTTGGGAAAGTTGATCTAAAACATCAGAAGCTCCTGTTTCTGAAAATATCCGAACCCCTTCTGAAGCCGATTCGTCCAGATTGAAAAGTACGAAGGAGTCATCATGAGATCGACCTAATTTTTGTAATGAGATATAAGAAGATTGTCATTAAAAAATGATTTCAAGGACTTCTTTTTTAAACTCTCAGTAATAGTAAGTACAGTACTTGGGTTGAAATGATAAAATTTTATTGTTCATCGTCATCATTATCGTTTTGTTTAATCAGCAATGTTCTAAGTTGAATCAACCAAGAACAGAGAGTAGAGGGCAAGTGGCATATTTTTTTAGTCATTGGCTGCTTTCTTCTCTTTATTTTATTTTATTGAGGAAAGCTCTTGAGTTTTGTACGTACTCATTTAAAGACTCATTCAGAATATAAATGAAGCAATATTTTTAATGAAATGGCAATGGGATTGATTAAGTCCGTGAAGTAGAAGAAGATAAAGGAAGAGAGTACTTGAGGAAGAAGAATCCCGTTGAATAGATGCCCTAACCAATCAATCTAAAGATGACTGGAATTTCCCTGGTGTAAACTCAGGCTAGTCTCATTCCTCGCTGTACCTCTATCTATCATTTTCTATACGATGAGAAGGGAGTATTTGTTACAGCGCACTTCTTCTAAAGGTACTATCATCACTGTATAGTTTCTTCCCTCAAGAATTTATTTTTATTTCTTTTAAGCTTGAAATTCTAAGTTATTTGACTGGTAAGTAAGCAGACATACGGTCGGACTATAGAGTCAGACAGAGAATAGAAAATAAGACATGGAATCGGTTTAGATTTGTAATTCGATCGAACGGACGTCAATAGTCAGTAGGCGTGTAACATGAGCGTGGAAAAATGTTACATGGACCAATATTAAAGAATTTAATACACAAGGGACCTCCATCATCCTCATCACGATTGTGTTCATCTATCTCTCTTCATCAATGAGTAAAGTATACAGTTTTCAAATCGGTTCCACTTATTCTCCGGCTTATTTTGTAACAAGATATCTTCTAGAATACTTTTGCAAGCATTTCATGATTGTACGTAGGTTTTATATCTAGGTTGATCTTAGTTTACTGCTTTGATTCACCTGAAAGTCGTAAATGGATGGGAAAGTAAATGAGCTAAAGACGAATTTTATTTTGCATAAATATTTTGCAAATACTCGTTACGTCATTTCGTCAATTCATGATGAGCAGGACAAGTCCCCATTTACTTGGTTAAACTTCAAGTATGATTTGATGTGACATATTCAAAAATTTATTGCTGCATACCATCTTGTCAAGTCATGACTAAATTTTTTGGCCAGATCCAAAACTTGAATTTGATATTTTTGTTTTGACAACTGCCATGAATTTTCTTCTCAAAACAAGTCATGGATGGTAGACAGTATTTTACTGTAAATGTCTAACAAGATGGAAACACTTTTACCTAGTTTTATAGGGTTATTTACCTTTGACATCTGGACGAAAGAGATCGAAATATTTTTTTAAAATTTCATTTCATTATTTGTTTGTCTGTCCACTCTCATTCCATATTTGCCTCAAAAGGTTTCCTGTTTATTTCCATTCAGTCTTCAAAATTTCATGAATGTTTGTTTGAATTAGCTCAATATGAAAGAGATTTCTAAACTAAAGAAGGGCAAATTATAATCTATAAATTATTTGTACATAATGGACCAAAATAGGTAGACAATTTTAAAATGTAAATGTGAAAAGAAATATTAGAAGTTGCTGATTAAAATAATATTGGCATATTTTATACCTCATTTTATTTGATCCATCCTACACAATGTTCCGTCCCTAAAATTTTGAATAATTTTGTGATGGATCCCACAACATGTTTCAATAAAATCTGAAGACTCATGCTAATAAGATACCTACTGATTACTTACTACCTAAGTTCATTGCACAGTATTTTTTACCCAAATGCCTAATAATGAAAGAATAAGTGGAACAATTAAGATGAGTTGAAGATGTTGGCGAGGACGTTAATAAAATAAATCAAGGAATAAAGGGTTGGCCAAAGGTTAATTATTCTTAATGTAAGTCTACATCTTTATTACGGTTGTCAAATGACTAAAAAGGTTATGCAATGCTCTAAGGAAGCTCACACAGTTTATGTTCATGATTAGTTAAGAGGGTAACGAGAGGGATCTCATTCAGATTATTTTATTTACTATCGCAATTATTCTTTTAAAATGGAAATGACAACAATAATAATAATAACTAATAAGCTATAATAATGTCTAAGAGAAACAAAAGCATTGGTGGTACTAGAGAAAATGATAAAATAACAAAAATGATAATCTTGCTTGAATGATGAGAAGTATTAAATAAATAGTAAATCTAAATACATATAAATATTTAAAAGAGAAGCAAAGCTATTGTCAAGGGAATTGAAGAGACTTGACTAATAGGGAAAAGAAGTTCACCTATATTATTAAAAAATAATCCTAAAACAATATTAAAAATTGTAGCATGAATAATTGTCTAAGGGTTGTTTAGGTAGAAAAAAGTTCAAAACTGACAATGAATGAATGAAAGTTGAGGGACATAAAGTTAAATTCCATCGTACTCTTGTATACTTCGTGTTCTTCTTACTGATTTGGACACGAAGGGCAATAAAAGAAAGAGAGAAAAAAACTAGGATTGAGATGCACGCAGATGTGATCCATTATAAAAATATCGTAATTCTGGTTGTGGCTTAAGAAACTCCATAATAATTTCCAAGGCGGTGTAGGTGACAGTCGAGTGAAGAAATGGAATTAACAAGATCGATATGGGGGCGGTTAAAGCCATTTTTTGACTGCATGCTGATATGATAATTAAGAATTTCGCCTGAAACTCTGCGACGAGCTTAGAGAAAATAGATGAAATATCAGAAGATAAGTGATTAAATTATTGCCTTTGTTTCATCCGTCTTGTTATTATTATTAAACATTATGCTCATTGAATGCAATCAGAATATCTAAACAAGGTATGAACCTTAACTGCACTTGTTTGCAATTAGCAGCAGAACGACTTTTACAAAGTTGACGATCTGCTCTGCAGTGCTTTAGATTGAAAGAGATTATCTGATCTGGGAACAAGCTTCCATTACCATGTCATATACTCATTGTTACAAATTGTGATTTGGCAGGTCAGTTGACAAATCGACTTGATGTCTGTGATACGATCGTCCTCCACATGACACGTACGTCCATGGTGTCATAAATCATTGTCCATATAATCTATCTGGTTCTGCTTTGTACTCATTTTTATTACTATTATGCTTAGATTTGACAATTGAATAGATTGTAATTATTGCCGATTACCAACCACAGCCACTTTTTTGATTCCTTGATTGACGAGTGTTAGTTTTTGTAAACCTTTACAATTCATTTTTGCCCATTTGCAATGATTAGTATTACAGTTACAGTGCAGTCTTGCACTTTAGTTTTTAAGTAATTAATCAATCACTTCAGTTTCTCATGCTGTGCGTTTTTTAGATGATGAATAATTTTTAGTAAGACGTTGAGAAATGGAAAGCATTAATACAGTAACCACTATAGTTATCTTGCTACACATTTGTTATCTAAAAATTGGATTTGATTTTTTGAGGGTAAAATGCGACATGAACAGAATCAAAAGCAGATAGGAGATTCATGTACAAAGAAGGTTATATAATAGTTGTAGTTGTACAATAATAATATTTTCATGTTCAAGCATTATCCATTAAAAAATTTAACATTTTATTTTGGATTCAGCTGGAAGACACATTATGCCCATGTTGAGTAAGATAAATGCACAGAATACTTGTCGCCTCAGAGTGCATTTCAACTCAAAAGTTGCTCATCTCACTCAGTAACTTCATGGAGATAGGAAAAATGAAAATGTGTTCTTCAGTAAAAGCATAACAGGTTAAAAAAGTCATTTATATAAATGAAAAATGAAGAAGCAGGATAGTTCTTTAAGATAAGAAATTATTGATTAAAAGTTGAAGGAACTTTTAGTTTCCTTCTTTCATTGTGAAACAGGGAAGTCTTAATAAGAAGTAATTAGGCGCATCGGACTTGAAGTTACAAGATTATTCGATTTCTTTTTCCGACACGGTTTTTCTAGGTAAAGCTAAGGATATGTTAGCTTCTTTTCCCATTCATCTAATAATTGGACAGGGTCGGGTAGAAGTAATTAGTGGTCTTCAAACTCTTAATAATATTATATTGCTTGTTAGAAAGATATTCACACACCGACACACATCTCATGAGATCTTTTTTTAATGTGTGCCAAAACTTGGAGGAAGTGAGTGTTTCACCTTTAATTTCCCTTTCTCAGCTCATCTTGTGGAAAGTACACATTGCATAAGAGACGATAAAGGCAAAGAGAAGTTTAAGTGGTTAAATTGAGATTGAGATTGTTTGCAGAAAGAAGTTGGCCAGGAAATTGCCACAATAATCACAATGAAGAAGTGTGTTTTCAGTCGTTTTGGTCTGTCCGTGGTGGTTCCTATAATATATAGAGGAGGACGAATTGGAGGAGTGCAAATTGCAAATGGAACAAAGACGGTGAGTGAGAGATGGGATTTGGCTTGATCTCCAAGATAGAAGTCAAGTCGTCAGTCAGTCATTTACTTTTTGGATTCAATCTGATCTAATGCATCTGCTAGCTGCTTATAATATAATAAAATTACACAGCGAGTCACACACTTTTAAGTCAAGTCATCTTATAAGATTGCTACTTATCTTAGGTATGCATTCAGCTGTCGGTAATAAGGTATACACCACCACTACTCCTTTCTCTTATGTAATGATGACAAAATTTACACGAAGAGGCTGGCATTGTGCATTTCCTCTGATCCCACTGCTATTATTTAGGAAAGAGAGATGGAATATTAGGACTTGTAGTAAAGAACTCGTGAGAGAGTTGTTCACCAACCTGTCTACTTGTCTTAGAATTGACGAATAGTTTTGGGAAAAGAAAGTGAGTTACCCAGTTGGCTAGCATAAATCGAGCAGGAGGAATACAAGTAGGAATTAATGAGGGCAAGAGAATGTAGAATAAGTGGCACAGATGTGGGGCGTAATTGTGATCATTTTATAGGGTCATTGCATGGAGAAAGGACCCAAGAAAAAGTAGGCTTGTCTGGTCCCTCTATAATATTATTATATACTTAAGTGTGTATTATTCAGATGATCCCATCCATGGTTGCTTAATACATTGAAATTGTGACGGTACTCGTACTACTGTGACTGGGGCTCAAAATAGACATGAGCATCGTTTATTTTTGACATTTTTTTAACGTGATACGAAGAATATCAAAACATTGAGGCTTTTTTGTCACTTCCTTCCTCTGAGACGCTGAAACGTGGTTTTTTCACGTATTTCTCTCGTTCAGCTATTCATTATTTCATCGGAGACTCATCAATTTTCCTGCTCACCAGTTAACCTACTTCTTCCGAAGTTTAAACACCCTAAACCATTTCAAATCCGATCAACATTGATAATGAGTTTGCTGAGATACGACGATACTCACAGAAACCAATAGATTTACTCTCTCCTCTCATAAATAACCGTTTCCGCATTTCCACCAATAAATTGTCACTAGCTTTGCCTCACATCATTTTAATATGAGAGGCCTCTGGATGAGTCATTTACTCGAATGCTGAGATTCTTTAGATAAGCTTCTTTCTTTTTTTAAAAGCATCAATCTTTTTTCTTAGACCGATTATCTATCTCATCTGTATCTTTGCCTATCAGTTTCGTACATTGAGCATAAAAAAGACACATTCGGTTTTTTCTAAATTTTCATTGCCATTTGTCCCGACTGACTGATTTGACGGATTGGGAAGAGTATAGTCCCGTATCAGAGTCTTATCTATAAACTGTTACATTATTAGTATGACCATGTTTACTCGGATGCGTGCACTTTTTTATAAGTCGGTGAGAAATTGAGAGTGTATCGTTATCGTATCTGCTTTTCGCTTCTTGAGAAAATAGAAACTGCGTGGGTAAGTTCTTCCAAGATTAATTAGATACGATGAAAATTAAAAGTCAGAAACAGTTTGTGTAATCATATCCAACAGCATCTTACCTTTGCCTGTTCTGTCTCATGATATTTATGTGATGCTTCTGTTCTGACATTACTTCTCTGAGTATTTGGAATGAGAGAAAGTACAATCTTTGTGTTTGAATTTTGAAGTAGGGGTGAGATATCAATAGAATAAAAAAGTCGCACCTAAAATTGCCCTTTACAAAAGACCGTTTACTGATTGAGTAAACACGAATGAGAGGTATATTTTCTTATTAGTATTTCTTGTGAGTTAGAGAAAGGTGAGAGTTAAAGAGACGATTTACCTATGAGTTTGGAGAATTGTGCCGCGGGACGAAAGAGTGGGTAGTGCTTGGGGAAATCGGTTTTGGACCAGTATGTGTTCATAATGACTCGATAGACGGTAAGTCGGTCGGCGACGCAGGACTTACTACTCTTGATGGAATGAGCTTGAACCACTAGGACGGTGGACGAAAGGATCAAAGGAAATACTAAAACTACGAGGAGCGGTGCACTGACCATAATGGTTGACCACAACGTTATTGAAGGTTTCATGCTGACTCAGTTGACTGACACGACCACAACCACACGGATGGACAGGAAAGCCAAGTGAATAAATCACTGCTGGATGAACATAGGAGGAGGGTGGACCACGGGGACTGAAGAGTGAAAGGTTGTTTTTCACTCAGAACTAGCACCACTGGAAAGTGGCACTTTCCTCGGAGGATCGAGATGACAGTGAAATTGGTGCACACAAAACAGACCGAAGAAAACTCATGGGGTGAAAGAGAGTTAACACTAACCCTGGCTGTTGGTTGATTGAGATGTGTCAAATGACAAAGCAGCAAGAGTGCATTTGCAGCAAACTTGGAAGATTAAATGGACAAGAAAGTAGAAAGAGGACTGGGAGGATATGAAGAGTTCTTCACCAGAGTAGATTAGAATGACTTTGCTTTCTTATGGTTTGCTGAATATATTATTATTCTAGGGGTTATCTTACGAGACTGCTTGTCTCCTTTCATCATGATATGACTCAATAGCCCATCTCCTGCACTCTTTTAACATGTCTATAATATGCAGGCAAACCATTCACCTTTTGCAAAGCCATGAAGAAACACACGATAAACCAACAAGATCATCATGATCATTATATAATGCAATATGTGATACACAAAGTACACACACATGCAGATCATCATCATAATAATATAGAGACTAGGACTTTACATATTAGAGAATAGGCAGACTATTTAGTAAGTGTATTAGTTCATCAAGTATAAGGTACATCAGTGTTTAAGTTTAAATGTTCTCAATAGTTCTCATCGTGTTGTTAGTTGTTCTTACTGTTACTTGATCGGATATAGACCTCTTCATTTGCCTACTGTCTCACATATTAATGATGGCTGGCAAGCGCCCAACCCAGCTGCACCTTTGAGATTATGTCGTATCGTATCTTGATGTCGTTCGTGGATGGGACACTTCTTTTTGTCAAATTGCACATTATATCTCAAACTTATCCATTGTCACTTCTCCCCTATTATATCTTTCTTCCCACAGAAATCAACCAGCTGAACGAACTGACTCACACTAACCATAACTAGTGCAACAATAGCCTTTGATGATCATTAATCCTCCAGTTTGAATAGTTATCCTCCCTCTTCTCTATCTCTATCCGATGATAAATTTCTCATCGTCTAAGGTTCATTAGGTTATTTGTCGCCAAGCCCTATTATTTAGTTCCATAAATTGTTATGCCCTCACACAACAAAGTACTAACAAGCTGAGCACATATTCTTCCCGTACAATGGTTACTCAATCTTCCATATTCAACTAGATTTATCAAGTAAAACATAAACGTTTCATTATCATATTATTTCGAATGCTAAATCTTATATTCAGTTTGCTTGGTGACCTGAACTCAGAACCTCTGGCAATGCACTAGTAATACTAGCACGAAATGATGGTACCATATACATAGTAATTATATCTTGTCTACATCTGTTGTGTAATATAAAATAATAATATTGTTATGATCAAATAAACGCATTCCAATTCCTTGGCCACTAGTACCGCACAGTATTATCATGATAATGTTCCAAGTTCTCTCAAGTCAGTGACAATCGTGACAGTCTGTTTCCAATTGTCGCACTTGAGCAAATGATTAATTCATCTTTCCTACAACTATATCTTCTCATCTAATAAAGAACATAATATGGAGCTTTCGACTAAACATTTCCTAGTAGAAGTTACTTCATACTCTAAAGTCCATGGTCCGTTGGATACTTCCATGGCAGAAGATAAGCAAAGCCATGTCATGGTATCCATCTCTCTCTGTTCTCATGATGCCCACCACTTTCTTTCACTTGTCTCACACAAAAAAATTATCTTCAACCTCTCACCCATGAATTTGGCTTCTTTAACAACACATTATTTTAATAACATTTTAAGGTAGTAATGCATAACACGGAGTACAATATTATTATGCAGATGCATTATTTTATCTTACCCAAAGTATTTAACTTAATTAGATCTTGAATGCAGGATTAGTTGGATCATAACATTAGCAAGGAACGATGTAGAGTTTGTAGAGAGTAAAAGGAAGGAATAACTTGATAGCTAAAAGGATGTTGGAGCAGATCGCTAAATCACTCTTGCTGTCTTCCTCTTCCCCAGAAATCGCATTATCTAGATCTGATGATAACACAAGAGTAATTAATTGTTGACTATTAAAGCCTTATCGTACTCAACAAACTAGCTGCATGCATAAAATATCCTCCGCAAAATTTCCCTTGTAATAATAAAAACAAATAATAAAAACGTGTCTCCCACTGCTCATAGTTGTTTCTTGTTAGTCAACTCCATAAGTATTTTTTACTATTTTCCATTCATGCGTACCTTGTTTATTAGCCTTACTTTGATTTTCGACCAAATATGGGAAAGAAGAACGTGCTCTTTTATTTAATTCATACTTTTTTCATCTCTCTTCAAGTCAGACAATGAGTTCAATTCATGACTTTTCCCTACACTCGGGGTATCACGGTCATTCGTATGACCATTTATATGCAACATCTTCTAGAGAATAAATTTGAAAATTGTATACTAAACAGACTTCATCTTAAGCCACTATCACCTTCTTAGAACACTGTACTGTAAGTTTATGGTAAAATTTTGGAAATTCAATCAGCAAATTAGCCATTTAAGTGTCTTAGAATCTGTTTCAATCTGATCGATCTGATGAGATATAATGTTCTAGTGAAACTGATAATTTTGCAAATTGCAAACCACCTACACTTAAAACTGTAAAACATTACATCATTAATCTTATCCACTGTCCAATAAATATCTAAAATATATCTTACAATTTATTTATTCATTAAAATTGCGAAACGGAAGATCATTCTATTGATTTATCTGGCTAAGTCATAAATTAAATTTACTTCATTACTACAGGTAGAGGAGGTATTCCATTTATTTACTATAGTAAAAAGACCCTTTAGGTTGAACATGGCAACTCGATCTAATCACCTCTGATGGTAGAAATTTAATTTCAAGATTGTGATATTCATCGTTCAACAATAAAAACCTTTTCTTGATAAATTAATGAATACCTTTGTAGATGCTCTCTTTAATTCTTGAAATGCAATCTAATTAACGCTTAATTACGTAGGCTGTTGCTGTTTGTAAGACCAAGGTGTGTTGTGGAAGCAGAGAAGGCTATATATGTACCTTTATTACAGTCTGATCAGTCTAATTGAAGTGCCCTCGCCTCGGTGGGTTACACAAAGCATTCTTTTATTTATTTAAATGCTGCTACTGTTAACTTATCACTTTATCAAGATTTGATGGCAAAGTTAGTTGTGCACGTGTGCAGGGACAAGGGCCATTTTGTAGGGATAGAGTGCAAGGAAGCCACAACCCTTGTATCATGAAATGTTAATTATATAGTGTTTCTTGATGAGTTGTGTATTTTAAAAAATGCATGTAAGCTAGAGCTAGGATTATCATATCATCGTGTTTCCTTCATGTAAAAAAGAGGTGACAGCGATCAGAAAAGAGTGGAGCATGGTTGTGTAAGGCAACTAGTAAACTTTTCTAGCTTAGCTAGCAAATAACTATAAAATGTAGCTATCAAACGCTAACTAACTAGAGAAAAAGGTTCAAAAGGTAAGAATGACAATGGTAATCACGATGGAGTTGGTTGGCTTTACTAGTGTTTCTCTGATATGATAATAACTATACAGGTTTTATTATTACCACACAGCAAACACTATATAATATGCAATAGAATAGTGGATCGTGTACTGCAAATTCTGATATCATGTCATCATCATCGGCTGCCATATCAAATTCCTTATTATGATTATTATAATGTAATCCACCACCCCCGCCCTCAGAAGACATTACCAAATGTTGCAAGTCATCAAACGATGACCAGCTGCGTCTATCTTATGCTGATCTGCTTAATTGTTGTTACTAGGTAGGTTGTGTTTCCGCTCCCAAAAATCTTTTCAAACTTGGAAATATTCGATAAAAGAAGAGTTTATTATTTGGTCGAAGAAGACGGGAGAAATATGCGATACGATGTAGTTTCCATAATTGGAAATCCATTCTTCATTTTAAAAGAAAAACAAACAATCTCTGCATTCATACTTTAAATTAGTTGATTCTCCCCATTATTACGATGCAACTATTTTTGATGCAAAATAATGATCTACACGCATATCACAGCGTGTAATCACAAAGACAATTAATTATTATATTCGAGTATATTTATGTAGTATACTCCCATAAACGTAAAGGTTAACTTTGACATTTTCTCGATAAGTAAACACTTCACTTTTTGGTCTAATAGTAAAACTGTAACTGAAAGTGTACAATAAGAATGAAGCAGGGATAAATATTTTAATTTGCATTTAACCATCAAGACGCATTCATTCTTGGCAAGTCTACAATTTGCATTCGAAACTTTAAATATGCATACATACACTTACTTACAACTGTGAAGCATCAATCCGTTTCGTTTAATTTTATTGATTGTCAGCGTCGTTTCTTGTCAAAAAATCCAATGCAATGTCATTGCATGCAATATGCAAGGCAATATTATTACTGCCAAAGTTCCAGACTGTCTCAAGAAAGGAAGCCAAATATTATATGCATCATTCTTCTAAATGCCAGTATAAATTATTGCTTATTTTGATTTCTCGGTGGATGATGAATTATGTGTCATGTTTGCCCATTTGTTTGCATGTCAATTGCAGTCAATCCTATCATCCTATCTAGTAGCATTGTCAGTACTTTTTTTCACAATACCCCAGAGCATCATCATAATACTCTTTTGATCTTCCGTATTCTCAGGATCTCAGCAGGAAAAAATTAATATTTTAGTCAAACAAAACAGTTTCAGGATCTTTCAGGTATAAAAAGAATAAAAACCTATAAAAATATTACAATTTTTTGCTTGAAATACAATTAATTCTATGAACTGTTTTGTTAACTAAAAACTGGAAAACCCATTCATTTTATCCTCGAGACTTTTCTAAAGATATTTACACAATTCTTTCTTTTCTACATGAATGCCTTTATTTATGTATGGCTA
>JAQFYJ010000181.1:0-17703 GCA_034694685.1 Isotoma anglicana | reverse complement strand
AAGATAAGATATAAGATAAAGGTTACTTACAAAAGATTAAAATGGGGAGTTTAATTTAGCTACAAGACATGCAATTTACCTATTAAAAACGTTTATACGACTAGACACTAGACGGAAATTTAATTCGTTAAACTTTTTTTCCTTCAAAGAGTACAAAACAATTGGTGACTAATTACAAAGCTATTATAATTAATTTGTGTTAAGTTGTTCTTGTAATAGTTTAAAATTAAACGATTCTTTACAAGGCAATCAATTAATATTACGTATGGCGTTTCTAATTATAAAGTTTCTATAAGCTTTTATGACTTTAAATTGTTTTTTGTTTTCCGTAAAATATTTGTCATTCATTAATCCTAAATTATCTTCAGCTATAAAATTATGAATGTTTTTTTCTAATTATTATTGCACGAGCCAAAGGCTTTACATTTTTTTAGTATTGCCCATTTCCTTGAAATAATTGGCAATAATTAGTAGTAAATAACATTCTACATGTTTACCAAAGTTGTATAAAAATAATAAAAATATCCTTAATCATGTCTAAATAAAAGTATGCTCATCATCTGGAACCTCTAATAGAGAGAATAAAAATTCTCATCATAAAGTCATCTCTACTTATAACTTTAATCGGATAGCAAGATGAGAGATGAAGGATTTTCCCATTGTGATTATTTTTATCCTTCGACAATGATGATGATCATCATCGTGATTATTACCAGAAGTTGGAATAAGACATAACTAACAGGATTTACAGCAGTTATCATTTGTTCAACAACCAAACCGCATGATATCACCATTAACAGGTATATATTATTACTTTTAATATAAACTCGGTGGAAAGATGGATAAGGAACATCGATGGATGGACTTTTTACATTTGTAAGCAAACCCATGGATGGACAGTTGATGTTGATGGAGGATTGTTACAAGATTCAATTGAATTCATGCACACAACATGACATGCGAACATGATGATCTTGACTTTTGTGTTGTGTATCGACAATCGACATCACATCGACTTTGTGTAAAAGATGATGATGAAGATATTCACATGTATACATACATACATGTAACAATTATTGGAGAAGCTCATTAATTCGTCCTATTCATAGCCCACGGTTCATGTACAAAAGATCCTACCTACCTACTAGTAGAAGGGTGATTTGCTTATGTCACCCTTTTAATCATTGTTGTTTCTATGAACTGATACTTATATTCGAGACTGGTTGTAATTTTCTCAATAATACACTGCACAAATGAAAAGAAACTGGCTACTACTACAAAACCAACTAATTTTAAGGTACTAGTTAATGTCTATAGTCTGGTACTAAGTATAGCCATGGCTCATACTTTACTTCAAACCGTTTCGTCAGGTGTTTCAAAATTCTAATACAAAGGTAACATCTACTCATCGAGCCTTTTGTCTCCGACTGTATTAGTTACTTCTTTAAAAGGATTTGAATTGAAATCTTTGTCCATCGAAGTTTTTGTTATTCTTAAAAAAGGTACAAGATAAGTCCCGAAGAAATTATGTGCTGTCCAGATTTGTTGATTTTTTTCACTACCTTGACTGGGTGATGTACCATATTATGATCTCACATACGGCTGACAGGTTGTATTATGATCAATTCTTTTATTATAAGATATTTCGCACATGATGATCCTGATGATGATGAAATGTAAAGAAAAAATCTTAATAATAAGCTAATGGTCATGGACAAATTCCTCAGAGCTTAGGATTGATGAGGATTTCAAGGTTTCATACCTTAATTAATCAGCTTTGAAAGGAGTAAGCGACGGGACAATTGTAGGAAATCAAGACAGGCTTTTTAATTACGCCGTCATGTAATCATACTACTTCGATATTACATTGTGGGTAATTCAGCTGGAAAAGTAAATCCTGACGACTGCTGAGGAATTCTTGTTTGAAAATGTGTAAAGCTCTGATTGTGAAGCTACTTCTACACCTGCACGCCATAATTTAGAATTACATCTAGGAAAATTTTCATCAAGAAGAGTTTTAAGATAGACAGATATCCAATTAGAATATTTGCATTGTGGATTCTGAATTAGTCTATAACTATCTACTGGTTTCATTAATTATTCCCTGCCTACCGCTACAGAGTTTTAAAGATTCTTTACTTTACGTGATGGTATTTTTATTCAAAGAATGAAAATAAATTTTTTTGATTTTTATACGCATGCAAATTTAAAGCTAGTGGTTAGTTATAGGTGATTAGTACAATTTGCAAAAAATCACATAGAATCAGATGACTACAATTTATTAACAAGAGTTGTGTAGGTGGATGATTATTTTGAGTGAATCACTAATTGGTAGACAGCTGTGACATCCCAGATTAGGTAAATTAACGCTGTCAGCTCTTGATGTTCACCACCAAACATCTTTTCTATATTAAGTAGTGTTAAAGTTTCAATTTATTGTACCTCGTTCTTCGCACGTAATACAAATTCATAATCTATTGTTCCCTTCTGATGCATCTTCCAACTTCAAACTGTCTAAAAGATTCAATCTGATGACTACATTGCAATTTTGTGTATTATAATAGTAAATATCCGCCTAGTCATTGTCATTCTTCTCGTTAGCAAAAGTGATTTAGCAGCTGAAGTTTCTCCCATTAAATTACATCCAGTAGAGAAGTGCATAATAAAGTCTTATGCAAATTTTCACGGTTATTTTATTTATTAGTTTTACAATGTACTGAAAATGCATCCCATCTAAACAGCTTGGACAATAAAAGACATAATTTATATTATAACAGAAAATCTGTTGATAGCGGAGATTCTATTCTATTTACATATGTCACGGTAGACCATTTCATTATTACATAAGCTCACGGCATATATTCATTCACTCACACACCTACAGTTGACAAATCTCATAAGCAGAAAGCCAGGCTACTGACCATACCAGCGTAGGTAGTAACTAATAACTTGTAGGAACTATGTATCGATTTGTAATTTTTGATAGGAGGAACGACTGACTACCTGAAGCCAATTTTAATGCTTGAATGATTACAAACAGAGAAGTGACAAAAAGCAATCAGCATTAATACTAACATAGTGGTAATGTTCGTTATGTATTGAACATTGAACTGGCGAGGGACTGCCGAAAGAGCAATGTCTTTTTAACGACCGTGTAATATTATTATGTCCCTTGTTGTTCATTAGCAGATATTTATGAAAGAAAACCTAGTTGTTTTCAATATTCCATTTCCTTTGAACGCGTCCTTTTACTTTGTATAGATTTCCATATTAGTCCCTTATCCAAAATAGCAATTCAATTCATGCATGAAACTACAGTTTTGAGACTAAACTCAACTAAAAGGCAGTTTTGAAAGTTTGCTAGTTGATTTCTATCCTGCTATTTACTCCGTTGTTCGAATCGATCAAACGATTTTGGTATATACTTTGAGCTGTAAAGTAAAACTGAAAGTCTGCATAAACCACCATGGGCTTCAAGTTAATTTAACCGGAATGAAAATAGTTAGTATTGGCGAGCCTATGTATGTAATGATTTTAACAGCTAGTTTCTCCTCTACTAAATTTGGGTATCAATTTAAACCATTGAAGGTTTATAAGTAAAGTAGACAGTTATGTACAAGGGAGAAATTAGCCTTTTGGTCAAACTGATATGAATTAAAAGTTATATGTCGCGTTAAGTAATAAAATCGATGTCATGTGGAAACTTGCATAAGGACATGAATGACCGTCGTGATTATAACTACTATGCGCTTCCTCTAATTTTGAAAACTATGGAACCCCGTATTATAACATATAATTTCGCTAGACATTAGACACTGTATTTCATTAGGCACATTACACATTAAGAATGCATCAAAAACTACACTATCATAATTTAATAAATGATTGGTCCATGCAACGTCCGGATAAAAACTTATTGACCATGCATTCACATAATGATAGAGTAAATAATCCGTAAAATTATTTCTAAAAGTTAGCTTACTTGATATCGACATCGATACAGTCCCCACGTATGAAGTTCACAGTATCTGACCCTAAACGAAACATTGCCTTTGTGGTTTAAGGGATAATTCCATCGAAGAGAAGCCATCCGAAACCCAGCTTGGCCCTCCAAATTGTCAACTGTAAAAAACACAGAAGAGTTATCCTTATCACAAATCACATCACGGTTGGGTAATCAACTATTAATTACACCATGTCATGCATGTTCAACAACGCACACATCGTGTATTGTATACTCAGTCAGTATAGCACCTATTCAATATATATCTCATTAAAATGTAACCTTAAATTTGCATTAATGAGATAAGAAAAGAATATTAGAAAATTCCTTAATTCTTTTTTTGCAAGCCTTGACTTTGTCTTTTGACGAATGAATATCTGGTTTTTGCCTGAATATAATCCTTCTATTTCAATCATAAGTAGGTATAATTGTGCGCAACTAGTGATTTCAAAGAATAAAAGGTAAAGGAAAGAATGCTAATGTGATAAATATAATAAGCTGAGCAATGATCATAAGTATCTTTGCTACGGAATCATTCATTAAAAAGTTGCGTTGTTAAGAACTATCCTTCCTTGTCCATTATTATTCTAACGTACCAAATCTCCTTTTCGGTAAACACAACTTAACAGTTTTTTGAGACCGACTAATGAAGCATATTTCTGACATAATCTGTGACTAGAACTTCTTGAAGGAATTAGAATTCCGCTTTATACATCACATTTGTATAAATACAATTTAATTCAATTAATATGCTTGTAAGCCTATCAAGTACCATTGGAAACTTTCTAGTTATTAGCTAGCTAACAACTTCGATGTTAATTCGAAAGTTTACATAGGAAGAAGACTATATCGTAAGTCCTAAAACTTAAGGAGGATCTTTGAATTGTAAATAAATTTCGGAGAAAACTCATTGAAATTTGAAGTATTGTGTAGTTTTTCAGACAATCTAGATGTATATGGCTAATTTTGTAGTTTTCATTACTACATAAAAATTCGATTCTCAACCAGTTATTCGAGTTCGAGACAATATGGTGTAACAAAATATGCCTATGTAAAGCTTGAAATAATCAAATCCAAATTTAACAAGAACTTACTTTGAACTCCACTGGATACCTGGGTAATTGAAATGGCTATTACAAGCATGAAAATCCATTTTGGTCTTCTTCTTTTGAAATCCGGGAATCCTAGAATTTTCATCATCCCGTGTGGAAACAATTTCTGGTCAGACCTGAAGGAAAATAAGAAAAGTTTATTTCGTTATTTAATATTTTCGTTGTGTATTATTTTTGGTTAAAAATAGATTCTTTGAAAAGTCACATCTCATTTGAAAGTTATAATTACATTTACTGTAGGAATGTTTTGAAAGAAGTTGAGTGGGATAAGGTTATATAACAACGTTTTTCAAAGCATCAGTGCAACCTGCAGGGTCAGCTGGGGTCGCAGCTGAAAATATGAACAGCTATGTTTAGCAAATGTAATTAACTTTCAAATGAGATATGATACGAGTATGTTGCAATAGGTCAGACATAAATAGAGATCTACAATTTGCACATAACAATAAATGTAACATGGGACTGCTGGAACTACACTAACTATTATGATGCTACTACTTGTATTACATAAATTGAGCATTGATTTCCAGATACTTTAAAATAAACATTATTAGTATTACAGGTAAAGATTTCAGCTTTACAAATCCAAAAAGTAAGTATTCCAGCTGCATTAATGCAAGAATTTTTTAATTAAAATGTACAAGTCTTCAAAGTATGATATACACTTCTCGGCAATGGAAGAACACATAGAAAGACTGAAAATGTCAGATTTCTGAAGCATAAACTGGAACGAATTGATCATTTAATATCATCTTTTTATATTTACTACTGGCTACAAATATCTCGTCTACTAGCAAAAATAGCATTATTAGTGGCATTAAACCTGAAAGCTCAGCTCAGCTCAGCCGAAAGTATTTTAACGAAAAGTGAAGCAATGTGCGCAAAATTCAATCAAAGGTAAAAAATAATACATATGAAAAGGTAAGGAAGGTAATGCATGTAATTATAAATAGGTAAATTATTATCATGACTCATGATCTTCTTAAAATGATGCCAGGGTTAAGCACAAGTTATTATTTTAGGTACAAGCATATCTGGAAATTATAATATACTTTCCAACCAAAACTACTAAATAAAATATACACATACATCATAACTAACGTAGTACGTGCTTTTGAATCCTTGTCTAATAACGTACTTAACTTATTTTTATTAAAAAGCTATCCATTATCCTTAAAATACTTCAAAATTAAAAAAAACTAATCCTACCTACTCTACGCCTACGTAAGTAACGCGTTTCTTCTGATATCACATTTTCAAATTTTACAGAAACCTAAAGTATTCGAATGTGGAGAATACTCGTAAATCTAAGCCGAAGGAAATTGAGCAAATGGCAATAGGAAGTCGAGTCTTGATTTATTGCTCTTCTCTAGTGGTCTCTCAAACTATGTGGTATAACGCTAAGCTCAACGCTCTCAATTGTGCAAAGCCTAACGGAATTGCAATTCTCGAAACTCCATGAAAGATTCCGCATTCTGATAGTAAAATGTCATGTTACGACAAAAAGCAAATATTTCTAGGAGTCCCGCAATAAAAATCCTGGAATTGCATCAAATCAAAACCTACTTTGCTATATTCCTATCAAATAAAAAAAAACCTTTTTTATTTTAAATTTAAACCAGTTTGACATACTATCATTAAATCTAGTTTATCTCACGCGTTAAATAAAAATGTCTCGTCACTGAATGGTGTTCTGTTTGTCAAGAGAGTCAGAAGGTGCAAATACATTGTTGAAAATCGATTATACAACATTAACACTGACTGTACTGTGATAATAGTTTGGAATTTAAACTAGCTTTATAAATAGAGATCTTCATACATCTGTTCAAGTCAAAAGATTGATAGAATACTTCATAAAAGTTAAAGTTTTATAAGTAGAACAAATTCTCAAGGTAGTCCTGTTAGCTGAGAAACCCATTTTATGCTCCAATAGTTTTTTCACCTAAGAAGATTCTATTTCCAAAGACATTGAGCTAACGGTTATAATCTTTGTTTGAATTATTTGAATGATAAAATAATAAAGTTATATAGAGGAATTAAACCCAAATTTTTATTTTTTAAAAATAATATCTTAATAAAGCTGGAAAGCCTACTGTAAGTAATGTAACACGTGCCAATTCGATTAACTGACATCAATAAAGTAAGTAGGATCAAGTATCAGGTAAACCATACATTTTGGCTAAGATGTTCGCTCATCATCGTTTTTTAATGTTTTGTGCCCTACTTAACCAATTTTGCCTTTTTGTTGTCGTTCAAGTTGAGTTACTTATTATGTGTGTATTTTACAATTCTACTCAACCGTACCTACGGATTATGAATGAACCTCAATGCGTAATCTTTCTTTTTTAAACCTGCTTGCTTTTTCTACTATAAAAGTGTTTATCTACTGCAACATTTTTTGGCAATGATGATGAAAACAGATTACGTTGCACTTGTTTTCTATCAGTGTTACATGCAACGAGATATCATAACATAACAAAATCGAGGTGAAGATCTCACAAGCCCTATTTATTATCGACGGATTAAAAAATACTACGATGGAATTTTTTTTAAACATACAATACAAGATGCTTAAGATTAAATGATGAATGACATACATTATTTATCACTGTCAAGATTTAAAGTGCGAGACACTAGATAGAACTAGAATCTCACGTTGTAACAATAGCCCACTGACATAAAGCTTTAGTGACATGACAGTCTTAATTCACGCCTTCAGCTCTGCTTAATGTAATCGCATTTTTAATTACTCTACATGTTTTAATGTATAAAATAATTATGTAATGAAAAGCATGACATTATTCTTTGCTTATTTAGTCAGTAGTACTAAACAAAGGTTTTGGTGTAATTAAGATAAGAACTATGACGTGTATTTTCAGTAATAAGCCACCACGTGTTGAGTAATAGGTCACTGACATTGGTCTTTTCTTAGAAGTAGTTGTTGTCCCCAAAAAGCTATTCATTACTAATTGATTTGCAAATTTGATCAATGGAACCTGTAGCCAAGCACTTAGATTTAGCTCTCGCCTTTATTTACTCGGAAACCTCTATAAGTTCAAGGAGTCTGCTGAAGATTAAAACTAATACAATCTAAATATTACGATCATAATAACTTTAGGTTCACAAGACCTTAGTACTTTGATCTTTAAATTATAATTTTCAACAAGTTACTATCTACTAGCCTTAGGAAATCTTATGTCAATAACAGTTTGACGAAATAATCCAAAAAATAGAAACTTTTTTGTATAATATTAGTTACTATTACTCTGCAGTAGGTAATCTCATTACCGAAAAAGTATTTCATTAAAATATGTAAGAGGATTTAAATAATGCTTGTGAATATCAAATTAAAATAATACCAACCAGCCAATTACTTATTGTATTGTGAGGTTAATGTGACCACAACAACTTTTATTCAGAATTTAACTTCAATCAAAGTTCCATTGAACTTTGCATGATAAAACGAAAATTTATCAATAACAATTATCAACAACAAATAGGTTCAGGAGAACGCAGGTTGAGTTCAAAAAGTTTTTGAAGCTAATGATAATTTTCGGCAGGAATTTAGCTCATGAAAAAACATAATGTCATGAAAATATAAAAATGTCAATAATGTATAAAAAACCCATTTGTCATCTTATGCCGACAAAATAAATCATGTCAGCATTCCCCAAGGGATCTATGTGATAAGATGTGCAATTGGCAAATGTAAAGAAGCTAAGATCTATGTACTTAGGTTGCATTATTATTCTGTTTCTTCTAGGAATGAAAGGATTTAAGGATTTGCTCTAGATTGATTTAATACAACTCTAGGTGCAAATACATGTTTTTGTCCACAATAAACTTTTCCTTAAATACAGTTTTTACGGTCGATTTTTCGATAGGAATACGAGTTTTTGTACTTCTATTAAACTATTAAAGTATCAATGAAACATCTGATATGCGTATCAAGTAAAGGTTAGGATTTGGATGAAGTTGAAAATTTGAAAGGTGAAGGGTGAAAGTAAACATTTACTTTTTTGATGTGTACGAAAAACAACTATTTAGTCGAACTCGAAATACGTTCTTTCTTGATTATGTTACTCAAATGGAGGCAAGAATGCAAACTCTGTTGACTTTAATGGATTTGGTTGGACTTGAACAGCTCTTGAAATCAAAATATTGGAAACCTTTCAAATAAAGTGAGTCCATACTGAAGATGGTTACTTTTCGGTTCTAAGGAGCGTGAAAAAAAGTCTGCTCGCTAAAAACTCTAGGCCCAACATGCAAATCAATGAGAGCAGATAAGTAGTAAAATACAAAGTTTCGATTTAGCCAGTTACTCCTGTGCCAAAGAGTCAACAACTTAAAACCAATCAATGATATTTGAAAATATAATATTTTGGTTTAAAAATTATGACGCATGTTTGGTATTGAAAATCATAAAATCTAACCGCATAATCATCTCTACCTACTTTACAATACTACAACCTCTTTAAAAGTTTATGTGTGTAAGATTTTAAAAGAAAAATGCGATGCTATGCAAAATGATCGGACAATAGAGGTTTTTGTTAGAATTTTTTATCTATTTTAAAAGGGCGCACGTTTACAACATCAACTTTAATGCCCATTGTACTCAAAACCATCAGCTAAGAGATGAGTACAAGAAGAGTACAACAACAAGAAATACATTGTGGGAAAAGGTCAATATTCGCTATAAATCTGACTGAAGAACAGTCACGCCATGGGTTTTGCCTTGTCAAATTTTTTAACAACTTTTATGGATTGATGTGTGTGTGGGGAATAATAGAGGCTCCAGTTAAACTAGAAGTAAAGTCTTCGCAATCTCACTGCATTTTTGCCTTAACTCGTCCAATCAATTTATCTTTTAGAAATCTTGGTATAGCTATTGTTTCCAATTTCTGTGTTATTTTCCCTATCGTTTATCTTCATTAAGAAACTGTTCATCACTGACTGGGTGATCAACACAACCATGCAAGCACTTGCGAATCCAATGATGAACTGGTGAATTTCGAGCAGATTCTATTCCATCTAACATTGTCAAACAAGATCGATGGATTGGTTAACTCAAGCTGTAAAATGAAAATGTCTCTTTCATTGTAAACAAATGATCCACGAAAGACTGCAAAAAAGGTCCGGGTATTGTTAGAGCTTTTCCACCCCCGAAAATAGAATATTTTTTCCACCTCAACAAATACATTATCAAACGTGCACTTATAATATTAATGTTTACTTTGGAATAGGTCAAGTGAAGGGCTTTTATTGTGTACAAATGTCATACTCTTAGTACCTAAGATTTATGACACATATGAGAGCTTTTAAGTGCGCTAGCGAATATTTTATAGTGCAGAACTTTGTTAAGCCTTCTTCAAACATCTTAGACATTCAGACATCCTCTTACATGATAATTGTAACAAAATTGTCTGTGCATAAAAGCATTAAGAATGATTTTTATTATTAAATTTGTAATGTCATTTTGCATGAAAACCCCTTCAAGTTTCTCTCATTTCTAGTAAATGTGAGCTTAAAAAATGTCATATTCTTAAAAAGCAAAAACGACAAGCATTTTCAGCTTTTGTTTGGCAAGGTAATAACATTTTTGCAACAATGTGACAGAAATCTAAGGTGGTACCATACCAAACCTATTTTTGTCATTGGCATAAGGGTCTTACAACTTCTTGGAAATGAATAGACATGTAGTACGCAGTAGGAGTAAAGCTTTGTAGGGCATCCAATTATCTACTTTTCTTTTAGGGAAAGGCAAAAAAGCCTAAACTATGTAGAGTAAAATAACAAATCACAACTTTTTCTTTCAATATATTGGAAATATCTTCAAGGAACTTTTTCAGATTGAAGATGACAGTTCAATGGAATCAAATGAATGATAATAGGATAAATTGGTAAATAAAGAACAGTATATTGAGTACAAATGTATAAAATATTCAGAGGATAAATATTTTGCGGAAAGAAATTAAATAAGTGTAATCAATGAGGCAATACTTTTTATTTGCAAAATATCTTGAGTGAGAGATTAATTATCATAAGTGAACATCATCACAAAAGTCGTACTCAAATCAAGATTTACACGTAATCTTACTATTACTTTGTGCATGTTATATTCTATTGGGAACATTTGATGTAAATTTGTGTCATATAATACTAAAAACTAGTATGACGGTCTACTTTTCGCACAGCACGATATGCATCCACAATGCACGTCCTCATAATAACATTAAACACAGAAAAGTTATAAGTCTAGAGAATGGCTTGTCATAATCATAATATCAGTTTCATCGTCTTGCACAAAAACACGTTTTCCAAGATCGTATCGAGCATCCGTGAGAAATACTTTATTCGCTTTATTCTACATTTTTTCTTGGTCTGTATTATATACCTAAATTTTGGGAAGCTAGTACATTTACCTATGAACGCATGTTTGAGTTTTACTTTCTGATTACACTTTCTCAGGAAGTTTAGAAAAAATTAAAACGAATATTTTAAACATGCCATCCATGCCTTTCTATAGTTAATAAAATGCTTAGTTCCAAACTGTGGCTTTGTTCTGGCCATGAAGGGTACAATTATAGTTTCAATTAAAAGTCATAATTTTACCTAATTATATCCCACCATTTCCACCCACTCCGTGCAAAATCCACTCCACTACAGACCTAGAAATTGCATAATGAAATACATGCACTGTGTCTTCATGCTAGTGAGATTTATTCAACTGCCTTAACAAATTCTTATGAGTAGAAAGAGCATTTTGTTGACTTGTGATGATCTTTGAAATGCATTTCGGTAAATTGAGGTTTACACTATTTTATATGACAATACAATGGTGATCACAGTTAAGTAATTTAAATGTTTTGAGTACTTTGGATGGATTATTGCAAAAAAGTAAAGAACACCTGAGGTTATCTCGTTTACGAGAGAATATAATTGAAGATCATGTTCCCAAGAGGCGACCACTTTTTACGAAAAAAAAATCCTATTTATCTCCCGTATGTTGTGTGAAACCTTAAAAAGGTGATATATTTTCAATGGGAATTTGTTGGTGAACTTTAGCATGCATGACTGTGGCATTATCCATCCATGGTGGCGATGGTGTGACGATGGGTAACAATTGCTAAAAATTTCTATTGTAGATTCTAGTGGATGTGTAGACCTTTTACATTTTACCAGCTGCACACAGTCCGTTCTTTTCATAGTCATACCTTACAAATCTCTCTATATAAATAAAAAGGACCACTTGCTGACATATCATCTTGTGGGTCTTTAAAGTCAGACCATTGCCAAGAAGCAAATGGCCTGTTTGGTCACACGATTTACAAATTTACAATACAACAATAAAATGATGTCGAATGTCATGATGATGTCTGCATTCGCCAGCTGAACTCAGCTTTTACTTCACGAACATTATTTTAGCTTAATTTACTCTTAACTTTAACTAGTGATTCCAACGCCAACATAATATCATGCTAATAACCCTACTATTATGTTTATTCCAGATTGATCTGATCGTTTATACCGATCATTAACTAACGCTTAGAAAGAAAATCAAAGCAATTTATTTGTTTAGTAGAGCTGCTGATTTTTATTGGGGCACTTTTGTTTGAAGACGCATGCACATTAGGTTAAAATGCCCAAGATAAAAAATCTATAGAAGAAATGAACTTCTTGCATGTCAATTGATAGTTTGCATCCTTAAGTCTTCCGTCGTAGACGTGCTAAGCTGATCACTCCATTTTTTATACACATCAGATTGAAACTTATCTACAGCATATAGAACAAAAGGCGTCGAAGAGTAGGTTATTATTAAAGCACATTATTTACACATGCAAGACCTGGACCTGACTGAATCTAATAATCTGATTCAGTGAGGCATTGGAAACTGGGAAGTGTCCGTGAAAATGTAAACATACCGTATATTATTTAGAGACTCTTCTAGTTCTAGCTGTATCATTACATTGTAAGCTTTAATGTTAACACCAATTTTCTAGCACTGCACTATGCTTAAATATATGTCACACAATTATATAGCCAATTCCAGCTTCCTAAGAGAACAAACTACAAAGCGATTAAAAGCAGTAAATCATGTGTAAGCCACAATTTACTGCTGAATTACTTGACACAATATAACTAATTCCATGAACCTAGTATCAAATGTCAGCCTCATGAATGACATATAAAGTACAAGTTCACTGAACGGCAAAGAAAACCAATCTATTTTGGACTGCTAACTTTTATCTGTGTCTGAGTCTGGTGCATATTTGGTTCGGAGTTATTCTGAGAAAAACCAACTTCAGTTTTACAAATAGTATGGAAATTGGAAATAATATCAATATCACCTCACCGGATCATGTAACCGCATAAAACAGTTAGGTAGCTTTAGAAAAGTCTTGTATGATAATAATAATATTACTTATAATAAAGAAGACTTTTGATCAAAAATATCTTAAAACGGGCAACCGGTAGGGCGTTTCTTTCCAAAGTTATTATCCTTCTGTTCTGTCTTTTATTACAAGAATTGACCCTGGCATTATCTATGTGGGTAGGTAGATGCATTTGCAGTTATGAGGTTAAACGTAAAATAAAAACATAAGTTTATGCATTTGGCATTAAATTGAAGCTGAAATTCACATCACTTCACACTTTTACCTTGATGCTTGAGAGACAAATTGATTTCCAAGGTAAAAGAATGTCTTTAAAAAAGAGATAACCATAAAATATCGAAATGCCCCTTACCGTTCGAGTCAGTACCACAGAACCACAGAGAAGTAAACTATTTTCTAGAGACCTGAAGAGTCCGTCCGTTCGTATATTTACCCACGGGTTGTTGGGAACGGTAGAAAATCAATAAGCACTAAAGTGTGTATCTTAACGTCTCTTCTCACAAGATATTTATTGGACTGTCTTGTCTATTTCTTCTTAGTGGTTGTCAACTCTTCTTTTTTTACTAATGTTAAATATTGCTACTAAAAAAGTGTCGATAACACACTCTCACAGTAAAAGGGCACAGGAGAGACCTTTTCCGACAAAAGGTTTTATTACCTTATATCACATTGAAATATTGAACACTAAGCGACAAGGCCTTTTTGAAAAACTCTCCCATATAGCTATTTTCCATTCAGGTCATAACATTTCAAAGCTTGCTTCCAGTCATTTTTTAAAACGTATATACTCTTTTGGTGCAAAATCCACAATAGTCAAGTCAACTAATGCTATATTCGAACCCAGGCCAGGCCACAGTCAGAAATAATAATAATGTGAGTGTCAGCAAGGAAAGATTTCTGTCTCAAGCGTTCTTCCTTTATTACCCTTGTAAATTCCAGCCCTCCCTTGCTGTGGTTGCGGTTCCTTTACTGGCACTTTGTTTATGCAATAATACATACGTAGTACAAAACGCTTCAATAAAATTTCTCCAGTCTTTTCTCCAACTACAGACTTGCATGCATGTTTTGCATTTCCCCACAAAAGGAAAGTTGAGTTCTGTTTGATCTGCCAGAAGTCTTTAGCCAAGACTTCAGACACATAGACCCTTATGGATCAAATTTTAAAGTGGGTTTGAAGTTGTATGTATGTTTTCACAGGTACTTCTTACCGGCAAAACAAATGATGAAGTAGTGGTAAGTAGCCTAGTATTTACTACACAATGCCTAATAGTATAATAGCTTGTGTTGAGTATGTTCCTCAGAAGTTATTGTTGTTAGATGTGGATGAACCACATGTGAACTGTGAAGTTTGCACTCTAGAAGATGTAGAATGACTAACATGCAAAAGAAATGTTCAGCTTCAGTTGTGTTTTGTTTGTTACATGGGCTTTTGCTACCATCATCACTGCTCAAGATAGTAAATAGTAGTGTGAGCTAAAAGTATTATCAAAGATAAGGTGTTTCGCATTCAACAGTGGTACAATAATAATATATGGATGCAAAATAAGATAGTAGTAGTGGTAGTAGTAGCAGTGGTCTGGTCTTTAAAAGAGGTGGATGGATGGTATGACCAACATTAAGACGAAAGATGAGTATTTTGAAGGTAGTTATTGTGATGTTTCTTTCTATAGACGATCATTCTAATGATGAAGATGATACGAAGCATTTTTTTGCAATAACCTCACAACCAACTTCTTTTTATTCAAGTTGCATTGCAATCTCGTCAGAATTGCATTCGTACATCAAGTTCATGGATATAATCTTGTTCTGTTGGGGTCTCCTCACATTTTTATTTTCTCACACATACACAACCCAAGGCAAGGTACCTTCGTTTTAGGTTGAGTTTAATAGAGGTTTAGTTCTTCTCCCTCAGTAGCTCCCAACCATCCTAAGCCGTTGAGCCCCATCAACATCAACTTCCTCTTGGAATTTCAGTAAATGCTTGTTCTTGAATGGAAGAAGTTTGCATTGAATCTATCTAAAATAATCCCACATCCTTCAGTTAAGTCTAAATATCATGCTGTGCTTGGGATTTGCCATTTTTTCGATTTTTTTAGAACTAAGGAATGTGCATCACTTCCAGATATCCGATTTTTATACATTTTTCATAGCCTACTAAGAATGTGAATCATGAACATCAAAACGCTTTAAAATACATTGTAGTATAGTCCAAGCATTAAACTTTTTATTGGCAATGATAGGCTTTTCAAACTGAATTGCCTTCTTAAACTGTAACGATAAGTCCTATATCATTTAAGGTATAAGGGATTTCGTCATGTCCATCTAATCCAACTATAGAACTGATGTCATCATCGTCATTGTTCTTCTCTTAAAATAAGGTACTTACTCGAGGTCGAGCTTTCATAGAGTCCACTTCTGATTTCAGCAGACTAGCTAGCCATCTCCTTTGAAAAAGGGTTTTAAAGTACACTTCAATTTCCAGTGTGTCACATGTCATGTCACCGTGTCAAATTCCTGGGATAGTGATTCATGACCGGCCAGTTGACAACCAGTTACTGCTTAGAATAGCAAATTCAACTTGACAGTCTCTTGGTGAATAATTTTGCAGAAATCTGGGGAAATTCAGTTAGTTTAACTAACTTTTCCATGTGAAATACAAGGGATTTACAGCCTATGCATCCAAAAATAGCTGTGTAGTGCAAAGCTATTCCAGCAAATTTCCAATTTTCTCTGGCTGGAAGGCTAGGCCATTGCACTAGCCCTTAAAAGGCAATTCGCCGGAGTGGAGATACATCATTCAAATTTACGGCTATCCATCTCTACCGTTTACCCACGAGGCTTAGGGATTGATGCTTGAAGTTCTAATAAAAATTATTAAAGCTTTTGCTATTTCTAGTGGAATAACATGAACACCCTGTTTCTGTAGTACATGGTCAATGGTAGTATAAAGAAGGATGCAAATTCATCTTTTTCAGACTTTCATTTTCATGTTTATTCCCCTGGAATAATTCCCAGATCGGAATTCTGCTACTCTTTAACTTGTTTGCCTGCTTCGTGCTCATTAGGTGCCGAGACGTAGAATCAGAAATGAATTCAGAGGTCGTTAGTCATTACTCGTTCCTTTAATGTAGATTTTTTGTCAAAGGGTAATTAAATTCTGTCTACTTCCTCTAAACTTCCCAAAACAAGCTATATTAGGTATGCACGCTTTTCTTCAGCAGTTTTTATGGTTTTGAGGTTTCAGGAGTTTGCGGTGCGTTCAAACCAAACTTTTTAGACACGTATGGGAAACTAATTTTTCCAACCTGAATTTATAAACATGGAGCACTCCCTACTTTTCCTCATTTGTATGAAACACGCTAAAGGGACATCCCAAAATAAATACTGGGTATTTGCATAGTCTCATCTATTAGTAATAGGACTATGCAAACAACTCTCCTATAATTTTTTCATTATAATCAAAATCTTTAATTCAAAATACTAATCTGATGTTTTACAAAACAAAGGAAAAGCTTGTACAAGTAAAACTGATACATAATTCATTACGGGAACTTCTATGAATAAATTAGAATAAGCTATACAATAAGTCAGTTCTGTTAAGGTTTAGTTCTGACTGAAGAGCTAGAACAAATCTAACAAACTTTAGTTTAGGATTTTATCATAAGCATATGAATCGGATTTGTGGTAATGTAACCAAACCAATGCAAAAACAACAATAACCCCCACGAGGAGGCATTGATCGTATAAGAGCAATTTCAAAAGAAGAGTTTGAAAGAATGGGATAATTTATTGGCAAATATTTGCTACTGGGTTTCGCAGAAAGGCTTATCATTATCGTGTTTATTGTTGGGAGACACAAATACAATATGTATATCCGATGTTTTTCTTGTGGTTTTTAAAAATCTGCCTCTGGCATTGTTTATTGATTACTTAAGCTCAACAAGATTCCTCTTATCCGTTTGATTTCTGCAATTCAATGCATTTAAGGGGTGCCGATTCGTCTGAAGTTAAATTGACAAAGGAGTCATCATCAATCCGAAAAAGAAGCTTTGTGCCTCAGGTTTACTTTACAGTAGAAAAAGCATAATGACGGTTCATGATCCTAAAGGGTGTTGATTCTTCATTCCTAACTTGTTTAATTTCACAACATTTTTGACGTGCAAAGAGGCCAGCTAATCAGTAAAAGACTGGTTCT
>JAQFYJ010000180.1:0-17716 GCA_034694685.1 Isotoma anglicana | reverse complement strand
CTCTTCCAACTTTTGTGATTTTGTCCTTCAAGCCTTAAAATGTGAAATGGACTTCCATGTTATTTGAACTGTTGCAAATCACAAATTTGAAATTATGAATTAAAATCGCTTTTCTAGCTTTCTTTAATTCACAATTAGTCCGTTTGGGCTTTGTGCTTTGATGGTTGAAGTCTTGTAATCAGATTTGGATGAAGTCAAAGTCAAAAGTATCAGATATTGTCATGCAGTTCCAGTCACCAGTTTCAAATGCCGTCATTCAACTGCAAAATCAATTAAAATTCACATTTATAGTAATTAATAATTAAAATCAAAACTTATTTGCCACACACAACACACAACATGCAACACAAACCTAGACAATCATAGACATGAACTAGCTGGGGTCAGTCCGGTCAGCTCTCATGAACATGTACCTCTACACTCTAATTCATAATTCTTAGTGCTTAGAGATGAGAGACGACTCTCGTCAAATTCCCCATTTCCATCAGTTCAGAGTGTCATTAGTCATTAGTCAACTTCAAACTTTAAGCTTTGTAAATTGTTTGTGTAGAATATGGAATAGATAAACGATAAACCAGAATCCTGGTTTTTGGTTTTTCGGATAAGAGTCAACAATAAAGAAATAAAAAAATAAGAAAGAAATAATTCAATCTCACTCAAGTAAATATCCAATATCAGTCTAATTTGACAAGACAAAAGAAATGTGAAATGAAATGAAGATAGAAATGTGAAATGAATGTTGAGTTTTGAGTTTGTTGAGATGAGAGCGGAATGATGGTTGATGGTATAAATTGTTACCGTATGATATAAAAATTACGACGACTTTTTCAATATTGAATGTACAATAGTAAAATTACACTGTATACAGAATAAGAAATATTATGAAATAGTCAGAACAAATCCAAGTTTTACTTACTTTACTATTGACTATGTTTTATTCACTATTATACATTTATGGTATGTTTATATAGTTCAGTTTTAGCAACAAAACAAGAAAGAGAGGATAACGAATGTCTAATCTAATCCAACTGGATGTGTTTATAGATTGCGTTCTTCTACCACTTTGGTTAGTTTGGTTTATCATGAAAAAGTCGCCTTTCTTTCCGAATTCCGAATCCTTCTTCTTTCCAAGACACAAGAATAATAGATCGTGGAATATATTTGTATGTAGGTATAAACACAAGTGTGTGTGTGTGTGTGTACATCACACCTGCCCGATTTGTCTCTCTTACTGCATTAAATTGTTTGAGTCAGAAAAATCGGGATATAAAGATATAAAGAAATGAAAAAGGAAAGGGTTAGTTTATTACGTTAAGTATAGTTTATAAATCACATGAAGTATTTCGTTTACATCAGAGACCAGTGTATGATAGCTGATAGCTGATAGTAGCTAGCTGGTCTCTGACTTTACATGCATGTAAAGTGTTAAAGGTGCTAGGTGCAACACTCATGACTCATGAGTCAGGCGCGTACCCAGAAACGGGCTATGGGAGGGGCTTAACCTATCCCTATAATGTTATTAAGCCCCTCCCATGCTCCGCCCTTCCCTATCCTCTCAATGTTAAAATCCGGACCTTTGCGGGGGCTCAAGCCCGTAAAGCCTTGTGTACTCCTTGGGTACGCGCCTGTCATGAGTGTTGCACCTTTAGCACCATTATGTGTGTCGTGGAGTGACTGCTGGAGTGGACAAAGAGGAGTAGAGTGATCAAGATGAGCATAAGGAAGAAAGGCCAGTAAAAGTAAAAGATTCACCTGAAAGGCCTGAAACTTTCACAGACCTGCAGAAAACTAGAATTTATTTTTTCGATGATCTTATAAAAAGTTGTATAATTGGAATTATGGAATATTATGACAATATGAGGGGGGTAATACGTATAATATTGCTTTGAAAGTTAACTAACATAACATCGCAGTGTGCAGTTTAGCATCTTAATTATAAATTTAAAGTTCTTACCGTCCATTTGGTGACTTCGCAACTTTCAAAACTTAAAATTCTTACCGTCCATTTGGTGACTTCGCAACTTTCAAAACTTTGCATTAGTATTACCCTATCCATACCATACGTAAGCTATAAATGTGGTAGAATAAAATATGACCAAATCATATCTTAGCGTAGAAGTTGTTCAGCTAGCATGCATGGTCATCTGGGCATTGACTTGTGAGCAGTGAGTGAAAGTTTATATCATATCAAAACTGGCAGACTTGCATGCATAAGCAAGGATAGATGATATTATACACGTGATTTGTGAATGTAGTTGAGCAATAAATATGGGATAGAAAGTGGAGTTAGTTTTGGTGAGATGCATAAGGGGCAGCAGAGCAGTTTCTGCTGGATAAAAATAAGGAAGAAATATTCTCGTCTGGATAAATGAGAGCTCTCTATTATTGTGTTGAAAAGTCAAAATGAGTTCTCAAAAGATAGAGATATTTTATATTGGAAAGAGAAACACCGGCACCATTCACCATTATTTTCGCCTCTCTCACTATCCTCTCTCTATGGCTTCTTTTATATTGATCTGAATTGGTCAAGTTGAATTTTTAAGCGCCGGGTAGTATTTGTGTACATTTCTTCAGTCAGAGAGCAAAAACCAGCAACCAGTAACCGCCTTTTCATTTATTCTGAACGACGAAAGAAAATGTGCAAAAACTTGAAGCAACAAGCAACTATCAACTCACCAAGTAATTATTTACTTTCTTCTGTCTTGGAATTCACAATTGCAAATGTTGTTACCTTTTTGGGTTTTGTGTCATGTGTGTTGAAGGAAGTCGTGGATTTTTATTCCGTTTCTCGGCACTCCACCCTCGGGAGTTTTGTTTTAAAATAATTTTTTGTTCCTAGCACATAGCACAAACAATGTCATTTGTCATTGCATTTGTATTTCATATTTTGTATTTGCATACACAAAATTCACATAATAATTAATTAATCTTTTTAACATTATATCAATTTACAGTGAGTGTACAGTGTAAATTACGTATTCTTTAAATTTTGAATTTAGGAATTTCAAGGATCTGAAATCTGAACTGCACAACAATCTCAATATTCTCAATGCAAGCCACTACCTCAATAGATATCAAATTAATTGATGAAGATTTGCACAAAATCAAGAAAGTGTATAAGTTGAAAGTTGCATACGATCTCTTCACTCTTGGATTTATAAATAATAGACAGACCACTTTGCGCATTGGAAATTGGAACTTCATCAGACGTTGGACGTAGACGAAAGGGCTTAAATTGACAGAAAACCATCTTGGCTACTTAACTACTAAAATGATGGAAGATCGACTTTCTTTGCCAGAAGACGAGCGATCTTCAGGTGAGATGCAAGACTACTCCATTTCGTCCATTATCTCCAATGTCAGTAAACTTCTTGAAGGTATGGATTTTGAATATGAACTGAACATTAGTTAAGCTAACAATGCTTTGTAGGGACCAGTTCACTGCACACAGTTTATTATCATTTCACATTTTTTTAAAAATTGTATTAGGTAATAACTCTTCGTTTCTGGTGCACGTCAATTCAAGTCGCCTATCATCAGCTGGCTCAGCATTTGCGGACGCGAGAAGGACCAGTGATTACGAGGGGTGTGATGTCCACTCCCCAGATGCTTTAATAGCATTCAGCAATGAAAGTTCTTCCCTCCAAAGTAAAGAAAAGGATCCGTCCAAGCAATTAGCAGTAAATTCTAGTGAAAAAAGTTGGAAAATAAATGCAAAATGTGTCCCAAATTCTGGCTGCAAACAAATACTGTCTGATGTACAAAGAGACATTCAAAAGCAGTTGAATGAAGGAGAAAAGTTCAACTTGGCCGACATTGTAGACCGTATTTCAAATAAGCAGCAATTGAGTTTGCAAGCTACCACATCAAATCCGTCCAGTTTTGAAAACAGGTCCTTGGAACACTTAGCTCTTTGTTCTTCCTCACCGAAAACAGAAGAAACTCTCAGTAACCAGATGCACAATAACTCCAGCAAATTAAATAATCAAAGTGCAGATTCTGGAAAGCAACGTAAAAGAAAAGAAATTCAAACGTCGTCCAGACTTGCTGCTTCGCCTAAGGCAAATCACGTTGACATGGAAAAGAATGCAAGTGTGGAAAAGAAAAACGATAACGAACAAGCCGAGGATAATGAAACCGAATTTTTATTCGCTGATATTATGAAGAATATGCAAAATCCTTTACCTCTTCGTCGATTCCCACCTCCTGCATTACCTGCAATTTTTGAACAGTCTTATGAAAGTTTTAGTATGTCCTCCAGATCTCGCTCATCATCTACTGCTTCTGTAAATGTCAAAAAGCCATCTAATGACCGTAACGTTAATGGATGCATCCCAGAGTCAGGTCATAACGTTGGGCACATGAATTCAATACGGACTTCATCAAGTTTATCGGATGGAGCTTTACTCTCACTCTCAGACTCCTTGGAGAAACGAGTTGCAGTAATTTTAAAGCGGAACGAGTCCAAAATTCCTCTATTTGTTCATGGATTCAAAAGTCAAAAAGATAATTCACAACCGGAGTCAATTTCACAAGAAAAGAACAATCCTATGGACAGTTCAGCACTTGAAGATACTTCATCTTTTGTGAATTGGACAAGTGGAGTTGGACTCAACTCAACAGTTCTGATGGTGGACTCTACAGATCCTTCTACAATTACTTTTGGTGATAAAAAGCCGCTTTGCGATGAAAAGTTAACTGCATTTGACTGGATGAATCAACTAGCAGGTTCTAATTTGGATGATGTAGAATATCAGCGCAGGTGTGAAACAGATTCGTGGGATGAATTCGATAAAATTATGGACAAGTCTGTTCCTCCAAAGGATTGGGAAATCCATGAATTTGAAGAACTAGCACTAAACAAGAATCAGTCAATTGTGCCAGAGCAGGAAGTTTTTCTAGAATATGTCAGCTCAGATGAAGCAAAGCTTTTGATGGACAAAGAAGAGGAGGAACGAGCACAGTTTTTAAAATCAGCAAACAATTCATTTGCTTCTACTACTGGTAGAAATAGCGCAGGGTTAGAGCGAATCCCCATGTCTAGTGAAGCAATGTCAATGACGAATTATTTTCAGTGTCGTTCTTCTTTCCCAGTTGATAACTGTGCCAATGATTCGTCAATGTTTCACGATGAAAGTTTACGTCCAGAAGACAAAACAATTCAGCCGACTTATTTCAGTGATAATGACTCAAAGGAAATAACAGTTATGCCATCTACTCCATCTCATACGGGTTTTAATTCTCAGTCGCACATTATCACAACCCCTAGTTTTATGCTATCTTTGGATTCCAAAACTAAAGATTTAGCTCAATTTTTGGTTGGTGAGAAGTCTCGCGGAATTGAAAAGGCGTCCATTATGGATTACGTTCTCGACATCTGTAAAAGGCAGTCAAATATTGGTGTTTCCGAAGATACGATATCTAAAATTCTTGGACAGCGTATTCTACAAGAAAAAAACACTGGAGTCGAAGATCATAAAACCAAAGCTAAGGGAGATAGAATCAAAACTCATAAAAATACTTCAATTGCCGTCTCAAGTATAGATAATTTAACAAAAGATACTACCAAAAATCCAAAGGAGGCGAAACAAGGAAAAAACATTAGAGTCGAAGATAAGGAGAATAGAATGCAAACTCAAAAAAATACTTCAATGGTTGTCTCAAGTATAGAAAATTTAACGAAAATTACTACCAAAAATCCAAAGGAGGTGAAACAAGGTAAATGCGTTAAATCAATTAGTTTTAATTTGCATATAGTTGAATAATCTCGATTCACAAGTCATAATTTCACGTTATTTAATCAGTTATTGCGTTTGTTGCGATTTTCAGGACCGTCAACAAAAGCTGCTCAATGTCCGTGTGTTCGTCCTGCTGACGCTGCCAGAAACGAGTCGAGTAAGAAACCCAGTTTGATAAGCAACAAGCCACTTACAGTCCGTACAGAGCATGACGTTGATGAATTGAAAATTCGTGTATCTGATGAAAAATCAGAAAAACGTCGATGTAATTCTGCTCAGTCCTCAAATAACCATTGTGCAAAATCTGCATCTTCGGTCATCAGTCTAGGGTCGAATGCTTCTCATACTTCAGGATCTTTGATAATCAACCAGCCACTTCCTGTCCGTACAGAACATGACGTTGATGAAGTAAATGTAGGTGTATCTCATGAAAAATCAGAAAAGCATTCATGTACTTCTGGTCAGCCTTCAAATAACCGGTGTACAAAATCTGCATCTTCGGTTATCAGTCAAGGGTCGAATGCTTCTCATACTTCAGGATCTTTGATAATCAACCAGCCACTTCCAGTCCGTACAGAACATGACGTTGATGAAGTAAATGTAGGTGTATCTCATGAAAAATCAGAAAAGCATTCCTGTACTTCTGGTCAGCCTTCAAATAACCGGTGTACAAAATCTGCATCTTCGGTTGTCAGTCAAGGGTCGAGTGCTTCTCATACTTCAGGATCTTGTGCTCAGTCAACTGTTTCCGGGTCGCATCCTCCTGCTTATGGGTTTCCAGTTACCATTCACATCCACCTGCCGAACTTGCCATATTCTATTCCGTACACTCACCACCCACACGCTCATAACCAGCATAATCCATCGTCAAGCATCTCATCTGGGATTGAACTTCCTGCATTTCAAACTCCTTTTCCTAACATTTGCAATTGCAATAATTGCTCACACATGAAGACTTAACGGAAACATTTTCAGCAAATACTACTTTTCTTTTGTTGGTTTTTACCTAATGTTAAGTTACGTTTTCGATACTGGTGGTTAACTGAATATATATTGTCAGAATTTTTATGATGTGATGTTCAAAACAATTTTCATGTCGCATGTAACAATCTGCTGTTAATTGTATGGTTAAGGCCAATAATAATTTTATTTATACCATCTTATTAAACTTTTGATTGTAAGTGAGAGGATAAATGTAATATATACTTTTTTATCAATGAATGACAGTAATTTGTAACAGCTTTGAAAATACTGTGTACTTTTTATGTTCAGTTGACTTTAGATTTTGTGAAGTTCATGTACACGTTAAAAATCTAAATATCATTATTTTACAATTTTACTACTGGTCGTGTGTGGTTGACTTAACACATATTTTTATACTATTGAATATTTCAATTAGCTATTTCACGGTTAATACTTTTAATTATTAAAGTTTTAATTACGGTATTTTAATAATTATGAAACTGTTTACATCTACAAATGTGTCGTAAGTTCAAGTGCAATCGGCTGTAAAATCGCTATTTTACTAGCGAGCTGTGTACCGTTTATGTATTCAAAGCTTGAATTTCGTAATAAATAGCAAACAAAAAGATTTGAACATGTGTTAATATTTCGTGTGAAAGTCATAAGGCTTATCATTGGCGCATTCATAACAATCGGAACATTTTAGCCAACAATCAAAGCAATTGAACATGGTTGCCAATCTAGCAACCATTTTCAATTGCCTTGGCCAACAATTATAGTTTTGACAAGTCTGTCAAATAATTTTTATGGTCTGCTTGGATTGCCGTGCCGTTGCCATGAGTTGAAAAGTCTAAACTTTTTGCGTTCGGAAAAAACGTTTTGGAGATTTTTGAGGGCAACTTTTTCTTTTAATCGTTCAGAATTTCAGAAGTTTTTCAACTAGACGTTGTATTAAAGTATTAATCACAAGTTTTTATGCACTTTGATTAGTTGAACGCCAAAATGGATGTTAATTCCGTACTGTCAAGATTGATAGTCAATGATACCAGTTTTCCAGCCCTAAAACTAGCATGGGACACTCAAATCGATGTTACGGAAATTGGTGATTTGCCAAAGGTAAATGAGCATTACGATTTTAGTAAGACAAAACGGCGTCCATTGTAACATAATATGTTATAGTATATGATTGTTTTTGTATTAGAATTCATTTCGATTTTAAAAGAATCGAAGTAATTGCATTTAACTCATAGCATAATAATATCATTGTTAGATTACGCCATCGCACTACATAAAGGAAAATCAGTACAGTACAGAACAGAGACTTCAATTACTAAGCAGACAACAAAGAAAAATCTCATGTCGCAAGCCAGGCGTTGAAGTAGTCGTTGAACCAGCAATTATAGTATTTCAGAACTATAATTATGGAGATGCTCTTAGCATTCCGATAACTATTCGAAATATCAGCAAAGTATGACATGAAGCCCGATTTCATCTATAATTTAAAAGTCATGCTATTAGTTAAAAATAAAAGGTCTGCGTTTTCCTTACACAGGTTTCACAAAAGGTTGCCGTTTTGATGGATGAAACATTTGTTTTCAAATTTGATGAGAATTCTCAACGGGTTGCGAAATTTCCTACGGGAATGTCTATGTCAAGTACGATTATCTTTCGACCAGAGGATGATCGTGATTACTATCATAAGCTGGTCATTACAACCAACAAAACCCGATTTGCTATTCCAATAATCGGTTTGTATTTATTAAATGAACAATGAGCATATTTTTGTTTGGCAATACAATATTTAATATTCGTGGACATTATGAATAGGTATTGGTGGTCGTGGCCTTTTAAATGCTCCAGATTCTATAATTTTCGAAAAAGTTCCCGTTAAATATTTTAAGACTAAAACGATACCTATTTGTAACATTGGGACAAGACCTGGACGGTTTACTCTGTCTTCAACAGGGTATGCATATCAAAAAATGATAATGATTTATTGGAAGCACATATTTATGAAATATGTAGTCTTAAAAAATTAAAAAACCAATTGATGTTTATATTCAGACCGTTTTGCGTAAAACCGGAAAGAGCTGTTGTTGCACCTAAGGACACTTTTTTAATGGAAGTTTCTTGTTTTTCTGAGAAGCTTGGTGATTTCGATGGACACCTTCTCATAAAATACGAGAATGGTTAGAACAGAATTCTTAGTGAAACATATATAAGAATTGATGAAATTTTTAAATATTTATTAAATTGAAACTGTACAGGTGAAGAGATTTATATTTATTTGAAAGTCGATGTAATCAATGAAGATATCAAAGTAACTCCTACTGACCTACAGTGTGATGACACATATTTGGGAATGAAGACAAAATTTTTATGTTATATTGAAAACAACAGCGATATAACTGTGGATTTTAAGTGGAAGAAAGCTGGAAACATTGAAAGTCAGACTAGTAGCAATAACAGTTTGTAAGCGTTCTTTCTAATTTATGCATTTATTCTTAAAATCGGTTTTTTGATCGAGTACTATTTTCAATCAATACTGGAAAGCTAGCCTTTCATTGTCAAAATCTCATTTGTTTCTGTCATCCATTTTTCAATTTTTTCTTGAATTTTCAGAGATGGATTTGACTTGCATGGTGGAGGTGGAGATACTTTGAATCGTGCTATAGATTTACTTGAACATTGTGGGGATGACTGCTTAGGTGTAGCCCTGAGCCTAGATGAACAAATGGCTAGTAGGAAAGGACAAGAAAACTTATTTACTCATGACCACTTTTTAATTGAACCTATGGTACAACAAAAATTCTCCGTCATCATTCATACATCATCAATTCCCCAAACTTAAGTTCTCAAAGTGACTCAAATGTACTATTGCGTTTTATGGAAATTGTTTAGATTGGACAAATTCAGCCTCACAGCCGAACGGAAGTATATGTAGTTTTTTCTCCCCAAGAACCAGTTACACATGTTTCGACAGCTTATCTTGATGTCACAGGGGTTGAAGATAGAATACCTGTGGACCTATCAGGGAAAGGACTGGGACCAAAATTTCGTTTTGGATTTGAAGTCATGGACTTGGGTACCGTATATCTTGGAGGAGCTCATAGCTATGAAGTAATTTTCCCCATTTTATCTCATCTATTTGTTCATAAAACAAATTCATAACTTTTTTTAATAGATACCGGTGGTGAATATAAGTGAGATCCAAGGGAGGATAGAATACAATGGCATAGTTGGATTATCTTCTGGAATGTCAATAAAAGTCGAACCCCATCGTCTCAACCTTGAACCAAATGAGCATGGAGCGTTTTATTTTAGCTTTCATTGCATGGGGAAACCAGGAGAGTTTCAAGAAGCTATAAAATTCATCGTTTCTAAATCTGATGAAATTATTTACGTCACTGCCAAGTGAGTTTCATGCAAATGTTTTAAGAGTTGCGACTTATGTTTTGAAGATGTGTGTTTAAAATATTTTTTTTATTTAAACAACGCTAGAGGAATGATTTCATTTCCAAGTCTACATTTTGCTGGGCATGAAGCCAATATTGGACAAGTTTCATATGGTTTGTTTAGCGTAGGTTAGGTTGAAGTGAGTTTGTGAATTAATATAATAGACTTTTTAATTTTCAACACTAGGTTTCCCAAAAACATATCAAGTTTCTTTGATCAACGATTCCTTAAATTATGTGGATGTGAGCCTTAAAATGGAGGAAGACGGGAAGGATCCTCCAATCGACTACAATAAAATTTTGGAATCTTTCACACATGAAAACTTTTCGTTTGATTTAGATCCTGCAGAATTTACGATTGAACCTTGCAATTTTGCTCTTTCAGCCAGGGGTATGCAAAAGGTTACAGTAAGTTAAACATATATTTGTTATGTTTGTATTACCATTAAATTATATTTTACATGTACAAACCTCAACTTTATTACATTAAGTCGATTTTTGCGATTGGAAATAGCTCACAATTTGTGCCAATCAAGTTCGGGAGATTAGAAACAAATTAATTTGCTGCATTGCAGATAAAGATGGAAATGCAATTGAAGAAGTTGCATGGCTTCCGGTCAGAGCAACCTGTGTTGTTCCTGTTTTGACAAACGAAAGTCCTGAAGTTAGTCTTTCAGAATGTTACATGCAATTCCCATATCCTGGTGAATTTCTTGTGAAAAATTCCACTGCTTTGTCAGCTTGCTACTGCATCGTCCCACAGGTTTTAATTTAAAGAATTTCAAATTCAATGTTGTTGGATTTCAAAACTTATCAAATTAACAAAATGTTTTAATTAAATTGCCAGTTTTCTCCGAAAATCCGGATTCAATCAGAGAGTCTTGTTGGGGTCGCAAAATCAAGAGAAGTTACAACGATCCCTTTCAAAATGACATGCGTTCAAGTTGGGGAGGCTGTAGCTTATTTTGAGTTAGCATTTTACTTTTGTATTTCATATTTGATATTTCATTATGTTTGCGACGGATTTTTAAAATTTTAAATCGTTCGGATTTTAGCTTATATACGGTGGGACGGGACGAGAAACTTTTCACTTATACTGTGAAAGTTGATTGTATTCCATCAAAACTTGAGCCTACTGCAAAAGTCATTGATTTCGGAAACGTCAACGTTCTTTCTCCATTTTATCAAACGGTCGAAATCGTTAATAGCTCACCGTTGACAGTCCCTTATGTTGCTTCTTTGGTAAGCTGAGTGTTCCATATTAATGCTTAATTCGTTATTGAGAAATTGATGTTTCATTTATTTCTTTGCACTTGCATTGACATTTGACATCGACAGCATGATGGAGGTCGTAATGGAGATACTTGGGAAATTAACCCAGAGTATGCAGTAATAAATCCACACAGTAACGTGATAATTGGTGTCACCCTCACGCTACAGGAAGCTGGTCCGCACAACGCTACTTTGCATGTTCAAATGACGGAAGCTCTAGCTTTCATGGACATAAAAATGAAAGCTAATGGTGTAGGTCCTAGTTTAAAATTTACTCCGCAGTTGATGCAGAACGATGTAATTGACTTTGGAGCAATGTTTTCGTAAGTAGAAGAATTTACATACGTTTCAACAATAATCATATCTCAAGTCATTTCAGTAAAAAATTACAGATTAGTATTTGTATACTTAATCATTCTTTAGGAAAAGCGAGAGAACATTTGTTTATGAAGTGACGAATTTGGGTCATCATCCAAAGATCCTAGACTGGAGACATGTCCGAGATCCTGTACCTGATAATTCACCGCCAGTAGAAGTAAAAAAACGCCGTACTAACAATTCTCCTGAACATGTGGAAAAGCCACAAGTCACGGATTACTTTATGTAAATTATACGATGTTTTTTTAGTAAAATGAATCTTTTGTATTTATCGGGTTTGATATGAATGCCAGTTTGCTTTCGCAGGAGAAGAAGTTCATTTTCCATTACTCCAGCAAAAAAGATCTTACAACCAAAGGCTACAATGACCGTGACATTTAGTGCAAATAGTAGCTCGTAAGCTAATCAAATTATTTAGATTTCACATATGCAAGCGTCAAGTGAATGCTTGAAAGAAGTTTTTATGTTTTACAAGATTTAAACCGATTAATTATAGAACCAGCGCAGCCGAAGATGATTTTGTTTTATGGACTTATACACCGATGAAAAACGCAGAAGGGGATACCATGAACCATTTAAATAAGCTTTCTCGTCGATCTTTAGGAATGGATGACTTGATTGTTTATCATCATTCATTTAAGCCAGTTATCTCCAGAGAAGTTAAGTGCAAAGCTATTTACGAGGCACCAAATCTGAAGTTCTCTAAACAGTCATTGCTCTTCAAAATTGAAGCAACTCCTACAGAAAATGATTTTGAGCTACAGGGTATGTATTTGTGTCTTTGAAAATCATCTAATCTTGTTTAATGGGGAAATGTTTTTCTTTTTTAGAGATAATCAAAGTGGAGAATGTGGGGTTTCTGCCGATAAAAGTGCATTTCAAAACGGTTGTCCCTTTTTCAATTAAACTGGCTCACCAGGAAGAACCTGTGGAAGAATGGTCGTATGAATTCGAAACTCATGAAACCATCCAACTTGTAATTAAATTTGATGGCAGCCATTTGAGAAAAGACAAGGGAAGTGTCTTTTTCGATTCGAAACTGGAAGCGCGCTATATTGACCACCCTGGAGCGGTATACAAACTTAACGAAGACAAAATGTTTATTTATATATCTTGAAAATCTTGTTTTAATTGAATATTAGGAAATCATTACACTTCGTGGTGAAGTATATTTCCCTTCGCTGACAATTGATCAACGCTTGATAGATTTTGGAACAATCGTCAATGGAACAGAATCTGTTGAAGAGTTTAATGTTCACAACCATGGAACGTATTGCCTAGCATACAAATGGTATATCAAACCCAATACCACCACAATTCAAATTGCGAGTGGAAATGAAGTTGGAACGGTAACTTTTTTGGTGTTAATTTGAATAGTAAAACGCTTTTTACCTTAATACCTTAATCATTTCAAAATTATTTTTGAATCAGGAGAAAGGCGAAGTACGTCCTCTTGACTTGAAACAGTCTGTTGCAAAAGGATTGCCACCTACTGCATCAAACTATGCTCTATTGACATCAGAATTAAATTTATTCAAAGAAAAGGATAAGAAGTCACCAACTTTATCCGAATCGGCCAAAGACGAAGACATGAACTCAAATGACTCTTTGTACTCAATGTGAGAAATTTAATTTACCGAATGTTTTACTTTCGTGCATGAAAGCATACTATTGACTAGGTTTTAACAATGACAATGACATTTTGTATTGTTTGTAATAGACCTAATGCTCAGAGGAAGTCTTTCAATTCAGAGAAATTTGGAGAATCAAGTTCTGGTTTAAGCCTAGACGAATATGGAGATTCTGTTCAATTTCTTCGGGGAAAAATGTATCGATCCAGGGTTTTAGAAATGGTGGGATTGCATGATCCCACTGTCGAAAATGAAGATGAAATAAATTACTTAAGTTACAATCGAGATTTAAGGAAGACTAAGAGTAACATCTCCATCAACGAAATAATTGACATAATTCCAATGGCAGGAGTTATTCCTGCAGGGCACAGCCAAACTTTCACCGTTGTTTTCTTTGGGCACCCCGACATAACTTTTAAGACAACAGCATTTTGCTTTATTGAAGGGGGAACGGGTAAAGCTGTAACAATTCAGGGAGCTAGTACTCACACAAGCGTTGCTGTGTGGCCGAAGTCTTTAGACCTAGGAACAATGGTAATATCTTAAACAGGAAAATAATCATATTGACATTTTCTAACATAATAACCGAAGATTATGTTTAAGATATGTAACATTTATTTCGATTCCAGCTATTCAGTGACGTTGTAAGCAAAAAAGTGACAGTAAAAAATATAGGAAAAGTACCGATGGAAGTTAAGCTGAGCACGACAAGTGGAAAAATTTCCGAAATTTCAGACCATGCAGGTCGTCTTGAGATTTTTCCCATGGTCTCTAATATTCCAGCAGGAGGTACAGCTTCATTCCAAGTTTCATTTATTCCTGGAATGATTGGAAAGTTTCGGTCAGGATTTTGGATGAAAGCCAGATATTGTGGTGCAATTAAAATCGGCATCGAAGGGGAGTCGCTTTACCCAATGCTGTCACTACTATTGCCCCGTAACTTGGATTGCTTACCTCTGATTTTTGTCTACCACGTAATTGCCAAATTGGTAGAAAGATTTCGTCAAGATGAAGCGTCTGAAAAACAGGAACTAGCGAAAACTGCTATTTACTTAGAAACAGCTTCTATTATGCCATCATCAGAAGCAATGTATCCAGCTTTACCGTCTACAAAAATTTCAAGAGTACCGTCAATTCCCCAACCTACAGATAATACGATTCATGAAGTGTTTGCCGAAAACGATCGTGCGATTGCAAACGCTCATAATCAAGCTGTAATGGACATACCAGAGTTTTCTGCTGAAATTGCTGCTGTTGATGACGATTTTGATCTAGATATGTTAGATTGGGAGTTTGTCACTGCAGATTGTGTTCCGTCTGTGTATGTATTATCAGATGCAATTGAACGAGAGCTGGTAACAAACTATGTGAACAAGATGTTTAGCACTGTAACCAAAAGCCTTACAAATATTAAAAGGGATGATCAACAACATATACTACATAAGTTCAGAAATTTAAAACTGGATCTACCAGAATATGTAATGGAATTAGGTATTTGTCGGTTTTTTAAATTATTCGCATGGTACATTATGATATTTAGGTGTTTAACGATAGTGTGAGGAATTAAAGCTTGTCTAACTTTAAGAAAATTATTATTAGGGGATGTCATTGCTGGTCAGGAGACACATTTTGATTTAGAAGTTGGAAATCCTGGATACATTTCAACAAACTGTCATATTGTCGAAGGAAATTTGCAAAGACTCAAAAAACGTGGCATATTTGTAGCTCCGGAAGAAATTAAGCATATTTCAAGAGGCGAAATAGCTGTTTTTAGCGTAAAAATTTTGCTCCCTTTTCCCAAAGAAATGAATCCTGAGAAAACGATGGAGATAATAGATGAAAAAATCTATCTTCAGGTAAGATTGACTTCTTATGGTATCTGGATTATCAATAATATAAGAATTGGGATGAGCTACAAAAGTTCCTCTGATGAGAATAAAATTAATGTTAAACACGAGGCAATATTTCTTTAAATGTTTGGTTTGGAATTATTTTAGGTAAAAAGTGGTCCTCGAATTCCTGTGACTATTCGAGGGAAAGTATTCTTTCCTGTATTGACTGTTTCTGCAGAAAATGTTGATTTTGGAACCTTAAAATATAATATGTTCAAAACAATTAAATACGAAATCTGCAATGTCTCCGAAATTTCAATCGAATGGAATTCATCTACTGAAGACGAGAATCGTAGAACCCCTAACCAAAACCAGTTTCTTCAAGGTAAAAGCCGACGACAATCCAAACCTGGAAATAAATTGATCACTTATGATGAAGAGCCTTTTCAAATATGGCCAATAAGTGGATCGATTTTGCCAGGTCATAAAGAATCACTCCAAATCTCCTTTACTCCTCCAGAGCTAGTATGCACAACTGTATTTTATCTTTAAAGTTAACTATCCAATAAAACTTACCTAAATTGGAATGACATTGAAAGATTTTTATTTACAGGGAAAGTACCTTCAAATAATGCGTCTAAAAATTGGAAATACACCATTCGTCCAAGTGAAACTTAAGGGTGCGCTTGAGGAAAGTTCACTAAAAGTTGCTCCTGAAAATATTAACTTCGGTTATATTCTTCCTTATAACATTGCTACCAGTCCAGAAATAACTGTTTTTAATCCAAACAGATATCCCGTAGAAGTTTATGTAGTTGAAAATGACAGGTAATGTGAATGATTTCAATAAAGCTATAATTATATACAATGTTCGATTTTGGTAGTTTGTATCAACATTATTCCCACACAGAAAACATTTGAAGGAAGAACGAATTAAAAGGTTTTTACTACGATATTACGGAACAAACAAACTAAGCTTTCCTTATCTACGACCTGGAAAACGATTTCCCAAAGTTTTCAAACAATTTTTTAGAAGATTAATTGACCTCTTCAAAAAGTATTTGTCACTCAAAAACGATAGAAGACGCGACAGAAAAGCCCAAAAGGCACGAATACGAGCTGCAGAACTTACTACAGAGAAACAGGAGCAAGCTGAAAGAAAGCGTCAAAAAAAGATGAAACGACTAAAGGGAAATGCTTTAAATGAAATTGCGTTGGAAAATACAGATATAAACCGAGTCGATAGTAAGATAAGTACAGCTAGTAAGGAAAACCAAGAAACCTGGGAATCTAAAGACAAGCTGGAAGGAAAGAAAAAGAAAAAAGAGAAAAGTACAACGAAGATTGACAAAGGGTCCGCAGTTAAAAAACAAGACTTGGAGAGCAAAGATAAAGAAGTTTCGACCCCTGTTGAGATTGCGACACTTGTGCAACCTAATGCTGAAATACCACAGAAAAAAGGTCGACCACGAAGACATTTTCCGCTTGATAAATTGCCACGGAGTTATGTTATGCGCGAGAAAGTTTTGCTAGGTTCGTCAAGCACATTTTATTATAATGTCAACAATAATTGTTTACTTTCCTAATTTTAAGTGTTTTATAGACTTTTTGAGACGACTAAAAAACAAGAATAAAAAGATGGATCCGAATTTCGACATATATGAGCTGGTAGGCAATCCTATAGAGAAAGCCTATGCTTTTGTCAAGCACAGTGAAAGCATCCCTGCGCTGAAAGAGCAATTTAGCAGTGAGGAGAGACAAGCTCATCAATATGTTGTAGCAAAAAAACGACCGCAAAAGATTGCACAATCTTTGACAAACTTTCAACTGAAATTTGTCAGTAGACGTGTAATTAAAAAGGAAGACAAACAGCAAGTACGATTTATTTATACTTCAACAGTTTCATAATTCTACTTTAGCTAGAATGTCATTTTTAATAATTTGTTTGTGTTTTTAGACAAGGCAAAGCGTCAATACACCAAAGCCTCTTATTGCTACTTCTCCCATAGAAAATATTATAGAATACAGAAAAGGGACAAATAAAACCGAAAGTAATAAAAAACCTCCAAAGACCAAACCGAATGAGGTTCCTGAAGATTTGACCCCGAAGATAGCATTGGGTGAAGCAAAAATAAAACCCAAAAAGAAATCTTTAACACCTGGGCCAGTCAAAAGTGATAAACTTTCACCAATCGAAAGCACTCATCAAGAAACTGTAAAAGTAGAGGATAAACCTAAACAACCAGAAAAGAACAAGAAAAAGAAAGATAAGAAGAAAATTGATGATGAGAATAAGGCAACTGTTGTAGAAAAAGAAGAAATTAAACCAGTCATTGTTGAAGAACCAATTAAAGAAGAACCCACTAATGAAAAAATATCTAAACAGTTGACGAGAAGTAACATCAATCTTATTTTAATACGAAGCTTTTTCTTTTTAGGTGCTAGAA
>JAQFYJ010000179.1:0-17718 GCA_034694685.1 Isotoma anglicana | reverse complement strand
CTCGTAATTTGCATGTTAGAGGTAGGTGTACCAAAGTACGTGCATTGGCTCTACTAATTCCTTTGTGGGTACCTCCGTGGGTACCTTTTTTGCGTTTTTGCCATCATGCCGAATTTTTTCTTATCTGGATATTTCTCTGATAATGACATGTTATTAAATCTCAAAGGAATGGGAGACGTGACCTATATGCCTACGTTGAGGTAGGCTGCGGCAGCACGAATTTGCTTTATTGAACGTCTTAATTCATATTTTGCATGAGATAACCCATTATCATGGGTGCATTTTGTAGAAAAACCTAAAATTATGTTGCGAAACTATAAATTCTTGTGAGTACTTTGTTACACCTCAGTCGATCGGGTTGGGTTGCAAAAAAGATGATGATCATTAGAATAAGAGTTCAGCCACAAAAGTTAACTTAGTTCGGTAGTCCGGATGGACTGCATCATGCAACTTGGTAAGTTCCGTGGTAAGAACACCCAAATAACAAACCAAAAGACTCTAATGTGGGTTTCTGGTGCAAGTGCATTGCAAAACAAGATTCATTTAGCTATTTTCTAATTTAAAGTTTGGCTTGTAACAACACGCAGAGGATCTTTTGTACTCTGGTCATTGTCTATAAGTTGCATCTCTATCATTTATCGTTGTGTTGCATTATTATTGCCCTATTCTAGCCTTCAAACGTCAAGTTGAATCAAACCTGCCCTTAATCCACCCCACTTAAAACGATAAATATTTAATTAATCTCGACGAGAGTCAATGATGCTCATCTCAGCTATTAGCTTGTTTCTCTCAATCAATCAAAAATTTACAAGTGTACTTAGTTGGCACCCTAAGGCGACTAGAATGATTTGTCTTTTTTCTGCTTCCTTAGACAATGACACAGTAAGAATCTCGCTTTATAGTGTACTATAAGTGCCTATATGTTTTATATACCATATCAAAATATAAACTTTGTATTTGTGGCTGTAATGTAAGAATGAAATCAAGGTGAAAAAAAGATTCTCTTAGAGCAGTTTAGTACGAGTAGTTGTGTAGCGACACGATACCCTCAATTCAATTTGCAATCTTGCAACACAATCAATCAATCAATTTTATAAGATCTTCTTGGTATCAATTTGATGCATCTGTATTCGCCTTTACTTTTATTTTAAATAATCCGATGGTTAATTCATGGCTGAGTTGAACATTAAAATGACGTTTAGCCACTAGAGTGATAGGAAAATGAATGAAAAGATATCTTGGATGAAATCAGTGTGAAATCATACCTAGTTAATATTATTACCTACCCTTGCCTGTGTACTCCACGAATCAATGGCATAGTAAAATTTTATTAGGGTTGTTAGCTCATGATGGTGGATTAAGTATTCAAAACTTTTTTCCAATGGGGTTTTAACTTTAGCAGTAGTGTCAGTTATACTCGTTTGAATGTCAATTTGCAAAACAATAAACATCAATACTTGAGCTTAACTTGCCTTTACATTGTAGAATGCAAAACTTAAATTGATTGCTACCGGCTCTGCTATAAATCTCTTGATGGTATTGTATTAGGCTTTCTTTTTTTGCTATAATTAACAAGACTTCTCTTTACTTGCGGAGATAATGATCCTGATCAATAGCTTTGCTATCGGCCACACATGGTGAAGTCTTCTTGACATACTGTTGAATATTTAGGATTAATGGGATAACAAGATGTATAAGCTTCGTTCGACTTGACTTCGTCCACACATTTCAGTGCAAAAAATATAGATTGTTGTCAGATATTTTAAAATATGTTACATTTTATGCAACATGACATGTCGATTTATACTGTACTTAATATATAGTAAAGAGCAAATATATGAATTACAATTTGTCTGTTCTGGATAGTTTAAAAAATTAGCATGTATTAATTTTAAGTTTAAAATTTATATGAAGATTTTACATTCAACTTTATTTGTATACCGCGTATCTATCTATCATTTGCATTTAGGAAATTTCTTATACAAATCCGGTCACTTCTAAAATAAGAAGCTTTAGTGCTGAAAACAGTTAATAATTTGTCCTTAGTCCTTGGCTTGGTTTTATAGAATGTTTCAAATTTGATCCTCCATGTTAGAAAAATTAAAATTAGTAAATTGAAGAAATGAATTACTTGGTTCAATAACAAAAACACAGAACTGCTGAGATCAAAATTTACAACGTGCAAAAATGCAATTTACACATTAAATTCGCTGTATTAATTAGTAATCAATTTTATCGTTCTCATGTAAGCTGTCTTACGAAGTAGAAGTACAAGATCCTATTTATGATTCATTCAAAAAAAAACTTCTAAGATTTCTCTTAAGTGGCCTACACTAGATTTAGCTTTTTATTAGTGTATCAGGAACTTGATCAATTAGAGAAACTAAATAACAACACAGTCCGGATTTTTTAGCCTCAATCTGTCTAAAGTCGGCATTTTAAAAAAGTTTCGAGAAATGTAAACTTATTCATGCTGAAAGTATTTCCCATATTTCACGGTGACTTGCCCCCTAGCAAAAGCTAGCCGACCTTCCAAAATATGTACATCTCTTGAGAATAGATTTAACTGATTACATTATTATTATCATCGTAAGACTATCATAAATCTCATAAAGAGGTAAGAATCGGCTAAAAGTCCGAAAGGAACTTGATTACTAACAGGAAAAGGTTAGTGTTTATAACATTGTTTACTACCAAAGTTTTTGCCTGTACATTTTCACATGTACAGGACAAAACTACATTTTGAATACAAAAGGTAGGATAATTAGATAGGACCATTTTATCTGTAGCTTTGAACCCTTTGCACATAATATGCATTTGTGTCTTACATCTTGAAATAAAAGACATAATGTGAAATGATAAATGATAACATGATAAGATAGTGTTGCAGCTTGCGTGCTCACAGCTTGTTTGCAAGGAAATTTCTTTATAAACGATTGTAAAATCCACAGGGGATCATAAAAGAATGTAGATTTGTGTAGCTATGTAGATAATTTATTGAGAGAGGATTAAAATTTAAAATCAATTCGAATTTAGGTAAGACCTGACCAGGTTAACCCAATAAAAATTCATTATTTATTGGCAGTCAATGGAGGAATAAAAAATGCTATGACATACTACTACCCGTTTCTTGTGCTGAATATCAATGAAAAAATTTCTTGCAGAGACAAACAAAATTTCAACGTTTATTCATCCTATTCATTTATAATTTATACTATTGCAAATTATCCTACAATAGATTTAACAGTTATATCAGTTGTATTTTATTTTGTCACTTAGACCAGTAGCCCACAGCTGGATATGTCTGGCCTACTCCCTAATTATTTTTGTAAGCTTTACAATTAACTTCAACAATCAAACCTATCTATATGCACAATGAAAAGGTTTAAAAATGTAAATTGTTTGTATTAAAAAACGACAAACTATTTTACTTTCTAATTAAACTTAACTGCTTCATAAAGATGGATTAATTTGCTGACTTTTATTACAGCCCAAGCTGTTAATTCGAAATTTGGTTAAAGATAAGTGAATCTTTCACAGGATGTTAACTATCCATTGGCAAGGTCATTTATAATAACAACAAGAGCATTTTTATTGATTTATTATACATTATATTAGTGTAGATTGGATTGTTATTGCACCCTAGTAAATAGTAAGGAAAAGTAAACAGGCTATTTGATACAAACGAGAGTAAAAATGAAATCTGATCTCATTCTGCTTTCCACTAATTCAATTTAAACAGCAACGCCTATCTAATTCATTTGTACCTTGAACGCGTATAAATACTCGCGTTTCATCTTCTTTGATTTTTATTATTCATTTCACGTACTCTTAAATCTCCAAATCAGTGGACTAGACAACCTCTGCAATTTCAGATTAGCTTCTGCAGTTTTACAGCAGTAACTCACACTCAGTTTCACTATCAACTAGTTAATCAGACCATACATCTATCTCTACTTATCTGAGGCAATATCTTTACTCCTCACTCACATGCACACATTATAAAATATTATCATCGTAAATTAAAATGCAAATAAAAAGCATATCTAATATCTATGAGTCAGCTGTTGCAGAGAAATTTTACTGTTTTTCCATGAAACTGTAATTATAATTCTATCAACGTAGTCGCAATTCTAATTCAATGCAATGCATTTAAGGATTTTTTAGCAGTTTCTTTTACAAATACATATAGGAAGATGTTTTAATGACTGACAATAATAGAAATTAAATTTTTCTACAAATATGGAGAAAATAAACGTAGGTAACATTTTTACTATCGTCAAGAAATCAAAGTTCCAATCCAACTATTAAATCTCAAAAGATAGTAATGAAGTCAAAAGTGAGTGTTGATTAAAGTCAGACTTCTTGATGAAGTTCAAACACGTTTTACATGCCGGAAAGCAGGTCATCTCTACCAAATCACACCACACACATCAAATACATACATCATCCAACTCTGTAGATTATAGTCTAATAAATTGAAAGGAATAATAATATGTGTATAATTTTCTTTCTTTTTCTAAATTGTTCCAAGACCTTTTTTTGACTATTAAAAATTATGTTGTAACCTTCCTTTGATATCAACCAATAACTTAAGATATAACAAAAAATTTTATATTTTAAAAGTTTAAAGCACACCAATGGAAAGATAATGATCGTATTATTATCTGACAGGAAAATTCTATGCTATCAGACTTATTACATTTTTCTCTACAATGTTTGCATTATTGATCATTACAAATTATTAAAATTGCTTTCAAAGACGGACAAGTAAAAAATTGCATATAGGAAAAAAGTTGCACACGAGGCAAATTAATGACTTAAAGTTTTTCACTTGGTCACTTGGTGAAGGAGAAACGGCCCACAGTGCAAGTAAACAGGTCATGTCAACTCAATTTACTTTCATAGATTCACCACCGTCAGCTAATGAAAATTACTGTAATTGTATTGTAATGATGTACCTGTGAAACTCAAGTTAATCAAAGATTTATCCTCAAATCTCAATTTCCTTTTTGTTTATTATTTTATTTTGTTGACAGTTTTGTTTTAATATCAAAATTACTTGCAATTGCGATAAATTACCTTTCAATCTTCTACCTCTGTAATCTTTATTCGAGTGTAAAACTAACTTTAATAATTCTACCTATTAAATTACACCGAAATTTATTACACAAAATCTAACCTATCGTGTCATCATCATGATACGTACATGCTACACGTTAGGTAAGGATGAAGTTGCAAAAATTCGCAAAGTCCAAAGTGAGAAGTTTTCTTTCGACCTACTTTATTCATGATTAGCGAAAAGGTTACTCTGCAAACTATTTTCTACGAGTTATTTTCTAATCTAAAGTTGAAAAAAATGTAAATAAACAATTTTTCTACCTAAAAAATGGAAATTTGAAAATAAATAACCTGTTGAGCTCCATAATAATTAGAATGCACACTTCAATCTACAACACAGCAATATAAAGCGACAGTCTGTAAAGTACATCGCAATTCAGTTAAAAACACTATGATTCAGAGAGTACTGTAAGGTAAAGATTTCAGTTACAGCTACATTTGTTAGCTAAGACAATTATTAAAAATCATAAGAAAAACAACAGAAGTCACAAAACCCTTTAGAAATGAAATGCAAAAAAGAGTCCTCATCATATGAGATTTAAAAAAAGCTTTTCAGTTACAAAACTGTATATTTTGCTATTACAAGGTTATCTCATTGCATTTCATTTAAAAAACGGAGATATCCACCTACAACTACCTTGTTTTGTTCTACCGGCATCGCTTATACAAGTCAACAAAGTTATATATTTTTCGCAGTAAATTTAATTATCTTTTTATTTTTTTTCACTCCTTTTAAAGTTATTCATTCACGATTTCACGTTATCAAATAAAGGCAGTTAGCACGATTGTTTTTCTTCCCTTACTTTGGAAGTTCATGACCGGGAGGAGATGCCATGTGCTAGTTTAAAGCATATTAACACCTCATGCTTATTAAAAATTATCTCTGACTAAGCAAACACTTTAATCACGCACCTATATATTTTTCATTCTGTGAGAAATTATTTATTAAGACTTTTACACCTAATAAAGTCAGGAAACAGTTTTCACACCGTATTACATATATTATCCCTTGTTACTTGTTAATGTTGTTTGTTACCTTGTTCATTTCGTTTTTTGCTTAAAGTATAAAAAATATGTATCCAGTCACCTGTCAAATTATATGCATACTATATACATAAGATTCAATCAGTGACTTAGCATTTTGTATGGATGAATGGTTATTCGTCTGGCTGGACTGATGCGACGGGTGTTTGACCAGACCACAGGTAAAAAAGTAAACTCTATTTGCCTATTATGAGTATGTGTGAGCTTTAAAAATTATATGAGTTCATGCATTATTGAATAAAAAATGAGACGATAAATATAAATACAGAGATGAAATGAAGCAATGACTTACCAATAATAGCAATCGCTATTATAAAGCTGGACCAAATGGGCATTCCCATAGATTTGCCGGTCAGCCACCTTGTAGATTCCAAAGCCATTTTTAGAACAAGTCGACTGCCCTTCTAGGGTCCTTATTCCTCGAAGGAACTAATTTTCACTTATAAATTTCCAATTTCTACGTTCAGAATAAACTCCTTCAGTAAATGTCAGATCAGTCTCACTTCACCTCACTTTAGGTTAATTTTATATATTAAAAGATTTGTTTGATCGATACATGCAATAATGACATGTATTTACTGTTCTAACTCCAATGCTTTTGAATAATGGTTATATTATTATAACATTAGACACAAAAGTGTTATTGATCATAAATGGGTTAAAAATGAGCTAACACCTCAGAAAACTGCTAATTGTGAGTGATTAAGCCGTAAAAGACGGCCGACTAAACAAACAACGTATGTAATAATGAGATGAATGCATACAATGAATGGTAATGAAATGATAAATGACAACGGAAGAGAACTGTTTCTGCAGCTTTACTTTTTAAACTTGTAACAAGCTGTGAATTTTGTTAAGAAAGTCCAAATAGAAAAATATAATTATTTTAGCGTTAGTCCAACTGGACTTTTTGTTTCTGAAGGATAAATGTTGAATGTCAGTGAGTCAACAATAAATTGGGTTCCTTTCCGTTCAGAAGTTGATTGTTAAATGGAAGATGATACATAAAATACAAGGGACTGTGTTTCCTTTTACAATGCAAGCAATGAAATGCACTGGGTGTCCGACCGACTTGTTACCACTATACTGCTTTCTTTGAGAGATGATGATGCACAGTGTACCTCTCGTAGTAGAACAACAAGTAAGCACCTTCGCTCATCATCATTCCTTATCATTTCATTATTAAAAGAAGAAGGGTTGATCTACCTTCTACTATTCGAGATGAATCAATAGAAATGAAAACATAGCTTAAGCGATTGCTTGCATGCATGGGGAAAACACAAAGACAACAATTTCCTTATAATAATAATATTAACATGTGCAAAACCAAACCACTGCTAAATGCTACTATGCACAAATGTTTAGGTATTCAATTTCGAATTGCAATGTGTATTAAAGATTCTCAAAGAATAGAAGGAGAGAGAGGTACACCTGCTAAGAGATAGATTAGATGCTCAATGTAGGTCTTTGTGGGTTTTCAACTCAAGTATTATTTGTAAAAAGAGAAGAGATTTTAGGGGAATAAAACGACTATCATATTATCATTATACTGTCTGGTGGGTCTTCCGCATCTTCCGTTTAGACGATTTACTTCGTTTTACTTACTTACATAGTTTCTATATTTTGATAAAACGATTTAATGTAATTTTATGCACACATGAGATGAGATGATTTGCTTAAATGTATAACTAACAATTCCTTGGAATTGATCGCTGATCAGTGGATCAGATTGATACTATCAAACGGTATTGGTTGATTCTTTATTTGCAATTTGTTGATAATGAAGCTAATCGCATTTTAAATTCAAATTGGGTGGCACGATGGCAAATCAGAATTGCATATATATTTTCCATTTGAATTGCTTTGCTTGCACTAGGAATTCGTGTTACCTGGGTCAGTAGTACGGGTGATTGATGCGTCGAATCGGTTACAAAATTGGAATTTGTATTGTTTGAAATATGCCGTAATTCTTCTTTGATTTGATTGCATGCTGCATAGATCGCTAAACTCTATTTGCTGTCAGAGGATTGACGTTATTTTATACAGATCATTGGCTAGAAGATAATATTTATATGTATATGCAGATTTAAGCATTCCTTGAACTTGATATTTGATTAAATTACTTACATATGTAAGTTGGTTTTACGAAATCCATTGATCTGAATACAAATTAAATGCTATCTTTAGATCTCAGACTTTTACGTGGAATTTTGTTATCAAAATCAAAGAAATAGGATGCGGCATGTCGACCTTTAACTAATTTGAGGTATCTTTTTATCGAATACACAAAAATTTAAAAAAGTTTTTCATATGTTTTTTTATTTTTATTTTTATGCTTCACAGTAAAGAAACGAAACATTATGTATAACAAGTATACCTTAAAACCAATTTCTAGGTGTGAATTTCTATAATATTGGATGTTTATTTTAGGAAAACAAATTTTACTGTCAAGAAAAAGTTAATTCTTTTTGATTGATTTACTACTTACTGTAAAACAGTTCAAAATGTACTCTATTAATTTAGTCCCATTCAGTTTTGAAAATAGTTGATTAAAAGCTAAAACATCATAAATTACTTAGGATATTAGATGTAAGTATCTGGCTATTTTTTACCGACGCCGTCAATGACCATTCGAAATTTTGTATCAAGGTAATAAAAGAGAAGTGTATATCTAGTGTACAGTGTACCGTCTCTCTATGTACACTTTAGTAACATAGCGGCTTGCACATTAGGAAACAACCGTAGGTTGCTATTAAATCGTGAGAAAACATTTGTGAAAATGATAAGTACTACATACGTGTGAATATTTTTTTGCTATCTAAATGACTAGCTACCTATATATTTGCATAGTTACTTTTTCCTCCTCCAAAAGTATTTTAAAGTAAACCATACATACCTTACTCCAAACTAATAAAACTAATGCATATGGAATTAATTAAATAGAGAGTTCCACAATCCATCTGCTGAAGTTCAGCATAATAAAATGGATTTAAAATTTAAATTCAACGCATAAAAATGTAACCCTCATTAAAAAATTAGCACTTATAAAGCTTTCTCTACAACGATCTCCGTTCAGGATTGCATATTGCTTTGGTAATAAAGTTTTTTTTACGTGCGTGAGCATTGAAAGTGGCCGACTTGTAATGATCAAAATCTCTTTTTGCTTTAAACTTTTGATCAGTCAATCAATATTCATTAATTGTTGGATCTTCAGCTTCACTCAAGTCTGACTCAATATTACATTATGTTTCTATTGATTACTTTGTTTTTTATCGTATAAAATTGCTACTAGTAGAACGCCTGCAGAAGTTTTCTATTGTCTTAATCATGATCTTGACACTTGACGAGACAGACGTCTCAATTATTCTCAGACTCACTCCCATACAGAAAATGTGAAAAGGTGAAAGGTTTCCCATCACCCTTTGAATACTAAAAATTCTTTGGTAGAAAACAGAAAAAGTTTGGAAATGACACGTTTTTAGTTTATTGTTTGAGATTTAGATTTCTCAAATTTAGGTATACAATGCATACCACTAAAGTATATGTTATCACGAATAACTTCGCAAAAATAAACTGCCCTGCTTTTTTAATTTACTAAATTTCGGTATAAAAATGTATCTTCAAAAAACAAATAAAAATGTATGCTAAAATTACATCCATCGATTTTCATTTAAGTTATAAAACATCAATTTTTACCAAATTTTGTTGCGCATTGGGTAAAAGAAGGAATTTGGCCTAATTTAGTTATGAAAAAATGCAGGTTTTGACTAAATTCAAACCCCGAGTTGTTTTATTAGCTTGAGGTGGGTGCATTACTTTATTAACTGTTTGTAGAACTGTCATTCATTGAGGTAAATTAACGAGAGTAAAGAATGCAACGGATTTGTGGGTGTTGCCTTGTCTGATATTACGTTCGCCTTGACACTGAACTTCATCGTTTAGCTCCATTAACTCCAATTAGGCTCCGAAGGCAAGTCAAGTAAATTTAGGAGTAAAGTAGCAGGAAAAACAAGATTAGTACATTCTTTAAGTAGGATAAAAAAGAAGAATTTGTTTAGGGTGCACAGGTTGTAAATCCATATAAGAAAATACTGTTATATAAACTTCCTTCATTTTCAAAATTGAACTCCATTGTTACTTAAAATTAGAGTTTTCTGTTTTTATTTAACATCAGCAACAAATGGTCTGATTTTTTATTTTATTTTACTTTACAAGTTACAAAAAGATATTCAATAGAGGGAAAAATTCCTTTGTTTTTATAAAAAGGTCATCAATCCTATATTAAATCAAACTCCACCTTAAAAGATGAATAGCCAGCAAGTTAATCACACGTAGACATCATCCGTTTTTAAAAAGATGTTTAACTTCAAATAACTTTATTCATTAAATAACGGCTTAAAAGTATTTTTATCAAACACATTATGAATGAATATATGTAACGTTGTTGATTTTAAGCATTTTTATAATGTTTCCTTTGCTTGATGACAATTAGTAAAAATAACACGAATTTGACAACCGGATTATCAAAATGCTTGAGACATAATAAAGAGCTTGGTAATGTGACAGAATGATTAGTCATTATTTTTATTTTACTACTTGGAACTTAAGGCTGTTCACTTAATTGTATTGTTATTGTTCATAAGAGTTGAAAGCGTAATCGTAAAACGGCAAGAGTTTCTTAAGCCACTTACTTATAGTACATTTTTTATTTCAGTTGAATCATCTTCCGATATAAATGATAAGACTTGCTAAAAATTGCTCAGCTTTTTATGCATGCTATTTCTGTGTGGCTATTATGAGTTATGATGAGTATTCAATTTAATACTATTTAACTCATATTATAAAAAGACACGATTGACAATTTTTCTTAAATATTTTTTCAATACAATGCATACAAATTAAAGAACCACGTATGTATTTGATGGCCAATCTTGTGCAAAAATCTGTCCTGCTTTACAAATGAGACGTCCTGCCAAAGTCAAAAAATTCTTGGGGATTGTGAATTCAGTAAACTCACGCTTATGTCAAAATTTTTTCTTAAAGGGAAATAATTGTTGATTTCAAAAATCAAGGAGAAAAGATTCCTTTGTTAAGTTGTAAATTTTAGTAAATGTTGTAAATACTAACCTACTTACCCTAATTGTTGGTTTTGTCGTTGGGCTAATAAAAGAGGGAAGTGCGCCTAGTTTTATTATATTACAGGTTCATGCTAATGCTCACCTCTTCCTTTTTAAAATTACATTTGTGGTAACACAAAGGAAATGAAATTTAGATGAATTTGAAATGGAAACAACATTAGGACTCTCTAATCTTCTTCGTTTTTGTGTACAAGTGTTATGTATATGTTTATGCTTTACACTTCTTTCTCAATTATAATTCATCCGCAAAAATATATTTTTTCAGAATGGATGGAATCGCCCTCGTCAAATAATTGCTCACTCACATTCATTTATAATTTGTATTTTTTCATAGTTCGTTAGTCACTCCTTTTTCAGACAAAGTGAGCTGAACTCGCCCAGACAAATTAAATTTATCTTTGAAGTCTGAAGATGATTTACAATTGCTTTGAGGTGTGTAATATTTTTATGGAAAGTGAGAAAAAGCATAACCTTGTTTATTTATTTATTACAAGTGCAAATAATAGATGAAGAAGGTACTCGTGGTTTCAAAAGTAAGAAAGTTAGGAAGTTTACGAGCTTTAGAAGTCATTCGTTTGAATATAGTGTTAGGCAAAAAAATGAAGGGAAAAGTAGTTTTACTATTGTTGATGAATATTTATTATATGTAGGACAGTCTAAGTCTGCTGAATCCGGAACCAATAGAGATTCTCATGAGACTGAGAGACAAATAAATGGAATAGTCAAACCGTTTTTATTATTCTTGTAAATATGCAGCTTCAGATTTCAGAACAATCAAGTCAACAATAATAAATCTGTAACAAGGAGTCTTTTAACTCTTCAGAAAAGAAACAAAGCGATTTCACTGACTTTTACAGCACGGCATTCGGACATACTTTCTTTACAAAGGGCAATAATTAGTTGTAACCATCAATTAAAATTGCTTACAAGCAAAATCATATCCTGACAGTGACAGTTGGCATTTGATAGAAAGAAACAACTGAGGGTTGTAGACCGAGTGGATGGGACATTTTTGAGAAATCTTTTGTACAGTAATTGAGGTCATCTTCCTCAGCTCCCTTTAATTTAATTAAAAGTAATTTAATTTAATCTTCGATTCAGTGTTCTTTGATTTCGATCAGTTTCATTTGTATGTTAATTTTCTCTTGAAATATGCATTCTTATCTTTATCGTTTTATCTGTAGTATTTTATAGTGAGTTATGTTACACTTTATATGTAACAATAAGTGATTGCAACTGTCGTGAAATTGAGTACAATAAGAAAATCCTAATCAAAGAAATAAAGAAATATTAGAATTACAATTTTATCATTCTGTATTATGTATTAGAATGGAGTAAAAATATAATAATCTTTATATCGATGGCACGACACTTAAGCAATAATAGTGATCAATCTGGTTTTACTTCAATCAAACGAATTATCTTTAGGAGAATATACACAGTAGCGTGATACAATTTAAATATACATATAAGACAAACCGGAATGGTTTGTTAGTGCCTATTCAAGGCATGAAAAAATATAAATGTGTGCTCAAATGTGCTTTATTGACATTTTAAAACAATTCTTGATTTAGGTCATTGTTTAATGATCATGTTTTGTCTCTTGTATTTTCATCAGGTTTCATCCTATGACTTATGTCCATTCGAGTGGTTACATGTGATCGACAGTTGTTTTTGTCAACATAGACTACAATAGGAGATCAGGAGATTGATGACAAATAAAAAGAAGTTAGATTTCAGATGATTAAAGTTCCTCACTCTCAGTACCTGTTTTATTATCTCTTTGTGACAACTTTTTGGCTTGAATCTTTTTAATTCGTTGTATGATTTGTGATTCATCTAGTCCTTTTCACCATGTTAGACCCTCTTGAAACTTATGAGTAGACTAGATTTGTCATTGAAATGATATTTGACTTATCATATATTTTTTTGAAATCATTTCCGTATGACAAATGGACAGAAAAAGAGTGTAGAAACATGTAGTTGTAGTGCATTGTAGTGAATGCCAACAATATTTATTAAGGTCTTGTGCAAGAAAAGGTGAGCCTATTATTTCAAAAGCAATTTAAATTAAATTATGAAGGTCAGTTTGCATATTTTATTACCAAAAAAATAAACGTATTTACGTATGAATATTGTTTTATTTCGTCAATTTAATTTCCTTTTCTTTGAGAACTTGGACGAGTCGGTGGCCTTTCGGAGGAATAATCTGTTTTCCAACTTCGGGAAGTATTGACATCTTTTGCACCAGTGGATGTGGCACTCAAGTTGGACTCCTTTGAACCAAGTTGATTGTTATTTACCTGATTTAATGAAATGTCTTCTGTCAAGCTGCTATTTGAAGAATCGTTAAGCTCACTGTCTGAGAAATCATTTGTATTCATTGTTACTTCATTCCAATCATCATTCATACTATCGTCATTTTCCTCAGCAGCGAAAATGACATTTTTTTCATAACTTGGAGAAGTTTTTCCAGCAATGCTTTCTTGTGTTGTCTTTGGTATCCCAGTAGGAGGTTTTGTACGATGGCAGGGAGTAATTGGAATATATTCATTTCCAAGGAATGGTATCTTCAGTGACACATCACATATGACCTCTTGACTTTTCGTTGCTTCTACTTTCATTTTTTGATAACTCTCAACTTTATTCAGCCCTGATACTTTATTTTCTGATTTTGTTGTAGAAGAGCTTGGCCTTGTTTGAGGGTTTGATTGTGAAAATGGTGGCTCTGAATTCTTTTGTTTATCTGGAGAGAAATTATTGATTTTTGAAGTAGATTTAGAAAAAGAGTTTCCTCTATTGATCGAATATTCTACATGCGGCATCTGAGTAGCTGATCCAGCATTGAGAAAGTCTCCAAGCGATTGATGTCCAAGCTCTTGTTCCTCCCTCGCTGAATGTAATCCAACAGCCTTGATTCTCTTGATGATTTCTTGGTCGTATGAGTTTTTTCGTTCAATTCTTTGAGGGTTTTCACTTTCCAAAGATGTTTTCCAATTCATTTGGCTCGTACTTACACTAGAAAGTCTACCTTTGCGCGACTCAGGACGGGCAGTTGAGACTCGAGAGTTTGAACCAACATTTTGAACTTGTTCATAAGAAATGGGTATATCGTTAGGAAATTCAGTGGCCAATTTGTTTTGGAAGTAATTCTGAGTTAAAAGCTCTTTCTCCATTTGTTCTAATTCATAATCAATATCAGTTTTTGTTATCCAATCGTCTGGTTGTCTTTTCGGTCGCAGTGCAGTTCCTACTCTTGAAATATAATTCGTTGATCTTCTATGAGTCAGAAAATCAGGTGCTGAACTTGCAGCTCCGTATTTTTCAGGAATTAATGGGACTTCTTGAATAACCATATCAGCGCTGATTACTGGGTTAGCATAGCCCATACAATCTTGCGTTGAATAATTCGAATTCTTATTTTCAAAATCGAGTTGTCCAGAAATAGTTAAAAGGGGCAAGGCCAGCAGCTCCTCTTGACTTAGTTTACGTCCTTTTAAAGCCTCGGGAGGAATGTGGACAGTACTTATGTTGGAACCTCGTGGAAGACTTACATCGGATGGGACAAGAGAAAAATCCATGTACTTTTCTGAGCTAATTTTTCGAAGTAAAAGGTTAGGGCCTACGGCAGTGTACGATGGTTGTTCGCTTAACGATTTGCTTTAAAAATATTCCAAAAAATCATATTTTGATGTCACTATATTCAATAAAACATAAAATGTTTTACATTTATTCAATTCACCTATACTTAACAGTAGTCTTGTGATCACAGTTTACAACGAGTGAGTTGCGTAAATCCTTCAATGCATCCTTTATCAATGACTCAATCCGCGGATTCATTTTATCTGCAGCATAGGGCTTAGCCTTCCATTTGGGAAGTTCCGGTCCAAGAAGTAGCAGATTTTCATTTGTGAAAAATGTATTACTCGTTGGGGATAATTTCTTAAATCTAGTCAAGTTTAACATTGGAAATAGAAGCATTTTATCTGTGGGAATTTCTTCTGTCAATTTAGTCTCAGGAGGCTCAACAAAGTATGCATCAGTTATATCATCATATCTGATCCGTGTTTCAAAGTTTTTCTGGAAATCACGAGGAATGAAGTTATCCACAATCATTTTTTTTAATTTCAGTTCCCTATTTAATAAGATTAAGAAATATTTACTGAAGAAAATATAAAAATAAAAACCTAATGAGCCTTTAAAACAAAATAATACTTTTTAATTTCTTCAATGCATGTCTGTATTTGGTCCAAATTCTCAACATGTTCTTTCCTAAGTTCATTTCCCTCTGTGTCCAACAGGCTCATTTTTCGTTCCAGTTTCCTTACCTTTTCAACCTTTGAATCAAATTCCTTCTCAGCAGAATTCAAAGTTGACAAAGTCTCTTCAAAAGTTAATTGCTTTTCCTTTAAAGCTAATCGCAGTTCTTCTTGTCTTAATTTCTGGTCTTGAAGCTCTTTTTCCTTTAATTCAATTTCCTTCTTCTGGCTTTTCATTTTCTGCAGCAAATTTTTCTTACCTGAAGAATTAAGAACTTTACTTTCCAACCATTCGATTTGTGTCATTAGGTGAATGCATTCTGACTCTGCGGACTTTATTTCATCAGTTGCATGTTGTAATTTAGAAAGAAGCCTTTCTTTTTCTTCCTTTACAATTTGAGTATCTTTCATTAAAGTTTCTTTTCTAATTTTCAATTGGGCTTGAATGTCAGAAATGTTTCCTTCAAATTTGATTCCATACGGGAGTAAAAGTTCTGTGAGCTGTTTTACTTTGGAATCTTCCATTAATTCAATAGAATTCTGTTTGTTTGACTTTTCATGTGAGTTTTTAAGACTATGACTGGATTTTTTATCAAGGCCAACAGCATTGACATCTTGAACATTTGCTTCGTCTTCAGATTCATCCCCAGTTGAAGATGAACTACTTCCCTCAGGTGCCGGATGCCTCTGAGCCTTCCTTTCCTCAACAAGTTTTCTAAGTCGATTGATTTCATCTTGATAATGTCTCAAAACAGCATCTTTAGGATTTTCATTAATTCTTGGCTTGTTTTTAATGTTTTTGGCTCTGCTAGCATATCTTAAGGTGTTTAACGTTTCATCATAATTATATCCTGCTGGACCAATCGTAGCTACCATAATTGTCCTTGAATTTCCTCCAAGGGAATCTTGAAGAAGACGTGTAAGCTTTGAATCCCTATATGGAATGTAAGGTGCTCCATCGACTAAAGCAGATATTACATTTCCAAGTGTTGAAAGGGATAAATTGATTTTCGTTGCTTCTTTCAGCCTTTCTCCTTCTGCACCAGTTTTTGAAGCTCGTTCAGAACCAGCCAAGTCTACTAGATTTAATTTGCCAACTCGAATGTGTTCACCGGTATCATCCCACTGTTCTGAAGTTTCGATAGTTATCTGAAAGATTGCATGAGATCGAGAACTGTGCTCATTCATGTTTGTTGCCCCTACTGCTCTGTTTTTATTTCCTTTGGCCATTAGATCTGTGATTTCTTGGAAACTGCTACAAAGATATGTTGATAAGTCTTTTATGTAAACTCCGTTTGTGCCTTCTCTGATTTCGCACTTTTTCAAAACGCCATTACTCAGCAGGTCACGCACATCTTCTTGGTATATTTCTAGGTATGACGCTCTTACTAGATATCGTTTACTCGAATGCTCAGCAATATGATTGAAAATGTGGTTGAACGAATTTGGCATAACTCCGTATAAATCTTCTCTTTCACAGGAACCTATAAAAATATTTAACGTTTTGTAAATGTGGTCGAAAGGAAAAAACTTCATGTAAAAAACATATTAATTGAATTACCTTCCATCGTCCAAGTCTTCCCTGTACCAGTTTGACCATATGCAAATATTGTTCCATTGAAACCCTCTAAAACAGAGTCAACTAGACTGCGAAACACCTCTGCATATATTTCACCTTGCTTAAGTCTGTAATTTACGTAGTGGAAAAGAAGTTTGTTTTAAAATGTAGTTTATTTTCACGTATAAAATTAAAAAGTAAAAACAAGTTATACGAATTATCGAAGACTCCATCGAATGTAAAGGGCTTCGTTTCTGTTTCCGGATTCAAGCTGGCCTTCCTTCCAATACCAATTCCTTGATTTGTCAAGGATTTAGTCAGACTGATTTCATGCCTTTTCGTATCAACCTTGACCACTCTAGTTTTCATAGTTGACAATAATAATTAAAAAATGCTCAACCGTACCATTAAAAGCAATTTCTAACGAAGAAGTACCAAAATATGTGCATATTTATAGTATAGTTACATTGGTGTTCCAAGCTGTTCTTCTTTATCATTTAGTGGTCGAACCCTGACGACAACCTTTACTCGTTCAGAATCAACTTTCTTCTGCTCCACTGGCTTGGACATTATTCAAGAGTGAAAATTATATAGTGGA